>OZ022243.1:3544954-3809954 GCA_963978895.1 Erpobdella octoculata | reverse complement strand
AACTACTTTTTGTGAGACTAGTTATCAACTAGTAGTTAACTATTTTTGAGATAGTTATTAACTACAGTAGTTAACTATTTTTTTAACTACTTTAATTTTTTTTATTAATTTTTTTAAAACAATTACGACATCTGTGTTTTTCAATTTATGTACTGGTACATCACTATCTTATTGGCTTTGTTTCTTCCTTTTCATTCTCCGCTTCGTTGTTTGTTTAAGTTTGTTATTATTTTTGGTTAGGTTCGATTTTCGATTAGGTGACGAGTGTGTTGCGATCTATTACAATGAATAGCAAAATAATTAAAGAATGTTTTAGTGAAGTAGTTTTTAAGGACGATGAAAAATTTTTTACGGCATTATGCGATACATGTCATAAAATGAATTTCTGGAAATGTTACCAATTCATTCAACTTTCTTAAACATGTAAAAGTGAGTTTATATTAGTTATCGTTTTATTATGAAAGTTTAATGCATTTAAGTATTTTTAGATAATTTTATCGTGTATCATTTAAACTTTTATTTTTATGCTACACATGTTTAATTTACTTGGTGTTTTACTTTTGGTAAGGTTTGTTAGCTTATTTTTGCCAACTGTGTGCGCCCACCATCATATTTTAATTTTAGCATTTGTTAAACCTAACTATACTAAGCTTAGAATAAGACTTATGGTTAATTTTTGCTATTTATATTTAAATTTTCAAGTATGAGTATAACGAACGAAATCATTTCTTCAGATTATGAAACCAATAGTCACTGCAATGGATATCTTCCAAAGCGAGAAGTCATATATTGGCCACATAATTCCGACCATCATTGGAATACAAAAAAAATTACATTCCTGTTCAGAAAAAACCATCAAACCTCTTATACAAACACTATCTCGGGGTATAGAGAAACGATTTGGTCCTGTTTTAGGAAATGAAGAGTATATGCTAGCAACAGCGATAATTCCCCAATTCAAATTGAATTTTTTGTCCGATGAGCAAAAAAAATATTTGATTAAAGAAAAATTATTGGCTTACATAAAAGAGATGAATCAAGAGCTTGAAAAATCAGGTTTATTTAACTTGTATTTAATTGCAAATGTTAAAAGGTTTTTTTTTGGTTAACAATTAACAATACACAGCATTATTGTTTAATTATTGTTTATTAATTATTGTTTTTATAAATATCTTTGCAGGTTGTAAATCTAGAAGCTCTACCTCAAAAACAATCACCTCTGTTGACAATGATCAGTGCAGTGAAAATGACGATTGGTACGACTATATGGATACCATACCAAACTCCTTTGACAATGTAATGGCTGAACAGCTTAATGATTATTTATCAAACCCGTCCAAGAACATCCAAAGTCTCTTCCATTATCCAGATGTTTGTGCAGCATTTATAAAGCTCAATTCAACATTGCCAAGTTCAGCAGCAGTTGAAAGACTTTTTAGTGTAGCAGGACAAATTTTATCTGACAGACGAAGTAAATTGTCTGATAACCATATTGATATGATGATTTTTTTAAGAGATCATCTTAGATATTCTGTAAATGCTTTTGATAGTATCATTTTGTAAATGATTGTGTAAATAAAAATGTAAATAATTATATTTTGTTATTGGAAATTACATTTGTTTAAAATTTTAATGTTAAAAAGTAGTTAACTACTAGTTAACTACTAGGCAGTAGTTAAGTAGGTAGTTAATAACTACTGCTTTTAAAAGTAGTTAGGAAATAGTTACTAACTACTTTTTTTGTGAGTAGTTAAATAAAGTAGTTAACTACTTTTAAAGTAGTTAAAAACCATCACTGATAATATGATTGAGTCTGCTTCAATTAAAAATCTAGTTGAGTACAGACAATTTAGGTCGTAAGTAGATATATGCCGTTAACAATTTTCGTTATATCCTAAAGCACTTATATTTTAGGAGTTGACAGATTTTTATTCGATGCAAATACGTAATTATATAGATGATATAAATCGATTGTTTATTTAATTTTGTTGTTTTTTACAAACAGCTTTTTTGTTCGTTGACCAGGATGTGTAGTAGTACCTCATTTTTAAAAACGCCAAAACTTTCTACCAGGTTGGCTCTATTAAATATACAGTTTAAAAAAGTATTATACCACATAAATATGTTTCTTGATAATGTGGTGGGGAGTGAGAGGAAATGCATTATTTTCATCCATCTTATATCAGTCGCTGCTTGTAGACGTAGACTTTCTCATGCTATCAATAAAAAAGTTTAGCTCGAAACAAGTACTTGACTTCAAGCAAACCCAAAAATCTCACAAGGTAAAACCATTATAAAATAAACAATGCATCATGAATATATCCCAAAAATGAAACTTAAAATTGCGTGTAAGATACATCAATCATATAAGCAACAAATTTCTGCTTTTGAAGTGTACAATTTTCATAATAATTAACGCTGACACAGACACACAATATCAATTTTTCATTTTATTGGCATATGAAAAGAAATAGTTGTACCAAAGAAAAACACAAAAAATATCACCAGGGTAAGTAATTAAAAAATTTTTTGTAGCCAACACATGTTTTTCATATCAGATCTAGTGGAACACACAAGAGAATTTTCTGCAACTTATAAATGATTTTTCATATCAAATCATTAAAACACAATCAATAAATATTCATGTTGGAATTGAAATGTTTTGAGCCACCAGAAGAAGAATGTCACCGGTCTTCAACTCCCAATTTGTGACATCTTTTGACACTTTGCACCACAGTTCTCCCTTGGTTGGCTTTGCATTGATGCATTTTTTCCTCACTTCTTCTTGTTGTAATTCACTACCTTGAAGCAGCTCAAATTTATACCAATAGGCCCAGGCATCTCCAAAGTTAGCCGTGTCTTCCACTGCTCTTTTGAACCATTTTCGAGCACTTTCCATTTTTCTTTCCGACCAGTTCAGCAATGCCGCTGCAAGCAAGACGTATTTATCATCTTTGCATTTATGCAGAGCATAATAAAATTTGAACTTTCTCTGTGGTCTCTGTTCCAGGAATATGGCTTCTGCCCATAAAATGCCAGCAGTTGGACATTCTTGAAGAGCTTTAGCCATAGTGTTCTGTGCCGCATCTGTCACTTTTGCCCTTTTCTCGAGTCTGACGGATTCCAACCACAGGAGAGGATTGCGGGGATTTGTATGTCTGGCAGATTGAAGGACGGCCCTTGCTTTAATCACCATTCCACCCTTTTCTTCCAATTTGGCCATCAATAACCACAAGGGAGCGGATTCTGGACACTTTTTCAACCCGGTGCTATAGGTTTTTCTGGCGGCGACAAAATCTCCACACTGCTCTTCAATTTGTCCTTTCATCATCCACAGTTTTGCACAGTTAGGATAATGCTGAATAGATTCTTCAAAGAGCATTTGCGCATTTTTTATATTACCCAAACACCATTCCAGTTTCATCGACTTGACAAGCACCTTTCCGGTCGGCGCGTTTGATCGAGCCTTGCTTAAGAGCTTCTGTGCTCTTTTATATTCCTTGTTCTGCGTTTCCAACTTGATGGCGGCAAGCCATATCTTCTCAGCATTCGGATTAGCTTCGAAAGCCAACGACAGGAGGCTGCGAGCAGCGGATATATCCCCAGTGTCTCGCTTCAATCCAGCTCCTCTCAGCCACAGGTCCTCGGACTTAGGACAACGAGCGACGGCCTTCTTAAGAAACGATTCATTATCATTAATTGTTCCATGCTCATGTTCAAAACTAGCTGCAGTTTCCCAAATGTCTTGCTTTTCAGGAAACATAAGCAAGGCATGTGAGTAAACTGCTCGAGCACATTCAATTGCTTGGTTTTCTTGGAACGACTCTGCGTCACTCATATACGTCTGCAGCTTTGCAACCTCATCAACTCCAATGTCTACTACACTACTGACTATAGCCCTGCATGTTAGTAGGCATTTATTTTTTTCTGCGTTCTCAGCTTCTTTCATCCATTGTTCTTTGTTGATTTCAATTCCATTTGTTCTCAGGGAATCCAAAGTTCTTTCAATAAGTTTAACAGCATAGGGCATGATATCAACAGATTCTAGCCACAAATCCTCACAACCTTCCATAATCAGTTTTCTAGCAGCTTGCACCTTTCCAGCAGCTTTTTCAAGTATTATGAAAACTGCCGGTCCAGGTCCTGAGGTGTATTAAAATAGTTTTTCCATTGATATATATATATATATATATATATATATATATATATATATATATATATATATATATATATATATATATATATATATATATATATATATATATATATATATATATATATATATATATATATATATATATATATATATTAATATACATAATTATAATATATATATATATATATCTTATTATATAAAAATCTCGTGTCATAGTGTTTTACTTCAAACTCCTCCGAAACGGCTAAACCGATTTTTATGAAATTTTTTTTGTACATTTGGTAGGTCTGAGAATAGGTTGTAGGCTATTTAGAATATTTTAAAAAAATTATTTTAAAAAGTTATTTTGGAAAAACATTATGTCCTTTTTATAGGAAATTGCAACTAGTTCTTTGAAATTATTGAGTTGCTGAGGTGATTCAAGGATGATTACTTCAGATTTGGTGGTGTTTAATTGTAAAAAGTTTAAGCGGTGCCACTGTTGAATTTTGTGTGTGCAGAGTGTATGTGTTTCAATCATGTTTGGTGAGTCGTCACAAGAGAGAGCAGTGAAAAGACAGGTTTCGTCAGCGTATTGGTGGAAAGAGCTATTTGATTGTTCGACGATGGCGCAAATAGGTGTGGTGTATGTTGTGAATAGAAGAAGTTCCAGGACAGAGCCCTAAGGAACATCCGCATCAAGGGCAGAGGGTGCAGATGAGTGTTTGACCATTTTATGAATTGTTTTCTGTTGTTATCTAACCCTAACCCTAACCTTAATGGACAACTTTTATTAATTTTAATTGATTTGAGGCCTAATTCATGTCAAAAACATTCAATTCATGTATTACCATCCGGAATAAAGTTTTCCTGAAAGTTTTAGAGCTCTATGTGGTCGAAAAGTGGGTGAATTTTTGTTTCTAAGATTTTATCACCACAGACAAACAAACAAACAAACAAACAAACAGAGAGACGAGTGAAGTTAAATAAAAGTATTTAAAAAGGTAAAAAGTTTTTTAAATTTTTTTGGAAACATATCAGCTATTTTGGTAAGGAAAAATGTAAAAGATGTTTGAAAAAAAATTGGAAAAAGTACTTATCTACGATTACAACCCCGGTCATGAGCTATTTCGGTAGAAAAGTGTATAAGATTTTGAAGATATTTTTGAAAAAGTACCTATACCTACGATTACTCCTCCCAAGTCATCAGCTACTTTGGTAAACAAGTAAAGGAAAAAAAGAGTTTTTCAGCACAAATTTTTTTTAATTGAATCATGTATTGTCATCCAATATAAAGCTATGCTGAAAGTTTCAGCTTCCTAGCTAGTCAAAAAACTGGTTAAATTTTACTTGCAAGATTTGCGTACAGAGAAAGTCACACACACACACACACACACACACACACACACACACACACACACACACACACACACACACACACACACACACACACACACACACACACACACACACACACACACACACACACACACACACACACACACACACACACACACACACACACACACACACACACACACACACACACACACACACACACACACACACACACACACACACACACACACACACACACACACACACACACACACACACACACACACACACACACACACACACACACACACACACACACACACACACACACACACACACACACACACACACACACACACACACACACACACACACACACACACACACACACACACACACACACACACACACAAACTGAGATCGTAACCTAAATAGAAGTTTGTAAAAAAAAAATCTAAAATGCATTTATGAAAAAAGTCTCTGATTAGTTGAGCATTTATTAAGAAAAATATTTGTAATGTTTTGGTTTTTAAAAAACTTGGCCCCCAAAGGTTTTGTAAATTTTCCCTCGACCAATGCATTTTTCTGTAATTACGTTCCGAGCTTCTTTCCCCCTAATTTTTAAATTCTCTAAGAGTCAAAGAGTCTGGATGAAACGCTGCGTTGCGTCATTAGCAGAGGTGTAGCGTGAGGGGGCAAGGGGGACACGTGTGACCGAGCGACATTTGGAAGGGGGGCACAAAAGTTTTTTGGAAATGACGCCAAAAAGTGGAAAAAGATTTGGAAAAATGCCTACGACTAACCCCCGGTTGGTCATCTGATTGTTTTGAAGAAAAAGCGGGAAAAAATGTGCAAAAGTACCTATGACTAGCCCCGGTCATCAGCTAATTTGGGAGGAAAAAGTTCATAGATGGGCATTTCTAGGGGCACTTTATTTAAACCTCGTCCCCGGGTGCCAAAAACCATCGCCACGCCACTGATCAAGAGATCTGTTCATCAACTCGGCTTGCGATCAAATGTAGGACTGTCAGATGCTTATGATTTGTCTGCAGCATCTGCCGGCGATTCGTCTTCGCCTAATAAGTTTAAAGGCTTTAGTCGGTAACGATTGATGTATCACTTCAATTAGTAACACAAAACATACATATATTTCAAACGCGAGGTTGTTGCTGAAACGAGTTTTAAGATATTTTTTTAAATTTAAACTGATAAAACAAGTTCTCCAAGAGCTAAAATTACTTGAACGTCATTCGGTAAGTTGTCTAAAGCGGGTAGAAAAAAAGATGAAAGAAGATTATGCATATATGCATATGGTTTTCGAAGTTTTATCTTGTAACATTCCTAACATCTTTTACGATTATTCACATATAAGTCAGTACTTATACTTAGCCATCTTGAACAAGAGATGGTAAACGTGAATACGAATCGGTAGCCCAGTACAGGAATCTGTAAATCTCAGGAATCAATAAACTTACGCAAGAACGCGGATAAAAATGGTTATATTTAACGAGGGTGGCCCCTGTTGTATAAATTAATTTATGAAAAAATTACACGGGATAGAAAGGGTCTTATGCTTGGATACGCGACTGCTTATAGGGCTACTTCCCCCCTTTTGTCATTCATTTATTCATCATTGTTACACCTGTACCTCTATACAGGTGCGGTATTTAGAAGCAGTCTGGAACAGATCATTTTTATTTTAGTGTGTAATTTATTCAAGTATTATTTGTAATTTAAAATTAACGAAACTTTTATTTTTTTTTTAATTTTCAAGGAAACAAAGCGATACATGTAGTTTTGGTTTGGAAAAAATATGAGGTAGCTATTTTTCAAATCTTTTCATGAAAAGTACTTTTTATCCTTTCTTTTTCTATCCTTTCCCTTTCAACACCTTTGTCATTATCTTTTCGTTTTCCATTTTCACTCCAGCAGCTTATACAACACACATGCGTAGTATTCGACGATGATATTCCTTTTCCTTCACTTATATAGGTACTATAACTATAGGTACAACCAGATTTATGAAGCTTCGCAGAATGCATCGAATTTTCACTAAAACTTCAAATGCGAATTGCAAGGTACCTTCATCGGAATTACTGACGAGGCAGTGTTGTTTTTTCATCTTGTGATTTTATTTCCAGCCAAACCATTTTTTTATTGCTCTCTATATTATGTCTGTAAGTGTATTACTGCGTGTGTGTGTGTATGTGTGTGTGTGTGTGTGTGTGTGTGTGTGTGCAAGTGTAGGTGTATACTTGTATACAGACCATACATATACAGTGGTATACAGGTTTGTTTTCATGCAGAGCTTTGCCGATACGTAGTATATATGCTTATTATTGCTTATAAATGAATATGAAGAACGTTATTGTGTGCAAGCGTCTGTATAGAAATATACATATTTGTGTTTGTAACACGTCCTTATTTGTGTTTGTGTAAATATGTGCGTGTATATATTTGTGTGTGTGTGTGTGTGTGTGTGTGTGTTTGCAGCCATGAAACTTCCGACAAGTTAGTATAACTGAAGAGTTCGACGTTTGGCGCCTACGTACTTACGTACTTACTTATTTACTTACGTACTTACGTACTCATACAAGAAACCTTAAAAGTTGCAGCTCCCCATATACAAAATAATCACTACTTCTTAACAATTCCAAGGCTCTTTGGTCGGCCTTGCGTTCTGATGAAAACATCGAAGAAGATGATCGCGTCGAATTTTAATAACTTATCAATATTTTATTAAAATAATTACTTCGATTTTTTAAATATCGGTATTAGGAGTCGTTATTTATTTATTTATTTATTTTATGTTGCTAATTTTTTTTGATGGATCTCAATCGAAAGTTTGTCATTGTTGGACTCTTGTGGTTTGGTGCCTGCATTCTGTGTGGAACAGTTGAGCAACAGAGGTTGTTTTAGTAGTTTCGAATAACTGTCTATTTATAAATTATGATTATTATTTAAATCTTAAATTTTTTGTTATTAATATGATTATTTACATTTAAAAGTTTTGTTTTTAATATGATTTTTTACGTCTTTTATTGTTACTGAAGATTAAAAATCGCGATAATGAAAATTAACACCATCAAAATCATCATTAATTTAGGCATAATAAATATTAAAAATAATCAATCTAGTTTTAATAAAAGTAAATACAAACAGTATTATTATTATAGCAAATACTTTTTTTATATTAATGCTACAAGTTAAAATACAAAATCTAAGTTAATTTAATTAATTTAGTAGGACGAAGCTGCCTCAATAATAAGCTAGTATCGACGGAGAGAGATTGTACGCATCAATGTTATATTTTGTGTTCTGAGCAGACATAACAAAATATTATATCAACATTGGTGCTGGGTGTCAGGAAGAGCTCTGCAAAAACAAAGAGTTGCATAGTTGCATGATAATGCTCTGCGTAAAAAATTATTATTAAAACTCAATAAATATAAATATTGAGATAAAATTAAGGTTGGATGAATTTAAAGACACTTCTAGCCAGATAAGTAGAACGGTAAAAAGCCTGTCTACATTTACAAAAGTTCAGTCCCAGTTTGGGGTGAGTACTGTAGGGGCCGGGCCGGGTCGGGTCGGGTCGGGGTCAAGCCGTCATTCTTAGGGTTTTCAAACGAGCATGGCCAGGCCGAGATGTTTTATCAAGTATAAAGATTTTAGGCCTGTAAAAATAGACCAGACCACAAAAAATGGCCCGTTCAATATTCTAGTCACGGTGTTGGAAAAGTCAGTAATCACGATGTCAACTACACAGGACTGGAAGAAGGTTTAAGAAAGAAAAGTATTATTTACATTGACATATAAATATATCGAAAGTATATATATCTACAAGTAGTAATAAATTAAATAAATCTTTTTATTTATTGATTTCCTGTTTAATATAAAGTTTTCACATTTCTTATAACCTATCTTTTGCTATTTTTTAAATTGATTAAATTCTACAAAAATTACCATTTCAGCCAGCATGGAAGAAAAGCAAAGCACCAAGGACGCAATAACGACATGAGGTTGGCACGTATTTTGTTGTGACGCCAAAATTTATTTGTCTCTTCTGCACGACAGAAACGTTTTAATGGTGTGTAGGTATAATTAATTGATGCTGCTGCCTGTAGTTAGATCAGTTTTAAGAGACAAAACGGCTATTTGCTACAGTTGAAGTCCGATAATCCGGCACGTTCGGGAACGGCTCAATGCCGGACTACCGAAAATTCCGGTCTATCGGGCGGTGCTGCTTCTTTTTAGTGTAGGCTTTGCCGTAAAACAAATTTATACTTTGTTTTTTTAACTACATACATACATAAATAGTAATTACAAGAACAATTAGGTTAATAATTAAACTACAAATACAGTATGCAATTACAACAAAGTTTATTTAGCATTTCATATAATGTATGTACACGTACTGCAAAACATATTTCACTTAGATTTAAAAAAGTCACGAATGTCTTTTTGTTTTCTTGACTTTTGGCGTTTAATATAAAATTTATTTCTAATGATATGGAAATCAATAATTTCTGAAGCACTGTAGCTAGTACTAGCCCTAGCAAAAGAGATAAACTCATTTAGTGATTCTGCAGCTTCTGCCTAGCTGATTTTTTTCCTTCCGTTTCGGCATCTGAGTAACAGCTGAGACTAGCCGGCCGCTAATTGTTTCCGAACAACACCAAGCGCTTCCGGATGATCCCTAATTACCCCGAAAACTCCCGAATAGCTCTCAAGCGTTTTTATTTGCTTTAATTAAAGACACACTTTTGGAGAAATCCACAATTTTTACAATTTTCCGGAGCGATGCCGGACTATCGGGCATTCCGGACTGTTGGATGCCGGACTAATGGACTTCTACTGTATAACCCAAACATTAGAAATATCTCTCATACTAAATCGTTAACTTTCCCTCCATAAATAGCTGAAGGATTGTAGTTTATCAAAATTGTTCTAAGACCCTATGTACTTTTCGCTCAAAAATAGCTTATGACCAGAAAGGGGAACTAATCAGAGGTTCTTTTTTCAAAAATTTTCAAAAACCCTATACAGTTATGCTTTTTTTCTTTAAAAATTCTTGTAAAGCAATTGCCCCCTGTCTCCCCAAATAATGCCCTTGGTCGGACCGCCAGAGCAATAGCAGTTTTTTTTAACTTATTGCCCTGTTGGTCCGCCGGGGCAGTAGATTTCTACGACTGTAATTCAGTGGTAAAACATTTGTAATTAATTGTTCAGTCCAACAGATATCGTTAAGAAACTGCTGACTTCGTACGACAAAAACGAGGCTCCGTCAAATAGTAAGCCAACATTTTTTGTTTTCATTCATCAACATAAAACAATTTTTCTCGTTGCTCAGAGTTGACCTTCGTTATTCAACTTTCTTTGCTATTATCAGGACTTGCTTGTTTATATAGAGACATATACATTTGTTGAAAAGATGTTACAAAACATTTTAGTTTCTAGTTTTTTTATTATCATTGTGACTCAATACAACAAACCATCAATATATTTTAGTACATAATCGATGCAAGAAACAAAAGGTAGGGCTTAGGAAATATCTTTTAAACAATATATTTCCAAAACCTGCAGTACATGTTTTTTATATTGTCTTTTTCTCATATTTTGTTTAAGATAAGAATATAATTTAATTTAATATTTGATGCCTCGGAATGAATGTGCGTAGTAAATAACATTTTATGTGGCACTAGTGTTTGAAATTGGAGAATATTGTGCCACAAATATTATTCCGTTGCTATTTTATTTCTAGATTATTTTCATCATTTTCAAAACTTATTTCATATATATATATATATATATATATATATATATATATATATATATATATATATATATATATATATATATATATATATATATATATATATATATATATATATATATATATATATATATATATATATATATATATATATATATATATATATATATATATATATATATATATATATATATATATATATAAATACCAAACCGTAATCCGCACATCCATGTGAGGTGTATTTATAAATGGAGCGGCTTTCATCCACCTGCAGACGCATTTAAAGTAGGTACCTGAAAAGAAAAAAACAAGTATTTGTTTGTCATGATCGCATTCTTTTGTACGGGTGTGAGTGTGTGTGTGTGTGTGTGTGTGTGTGTGTTTGCTTGGCTGCTGGTGTCTGTGAGTGAGAGCGATTGTTTTTTTCGTTGCTGTAGGCTGTAACGATATAATCTGAAAGGTTTTCCTACTTTATTCAAAAAGGCTCAGAAGTTCAGAGGAAGTAACACAAACAATTAAACATTTTTTCAATTAATTCATTTTTTCAATTAAAAGCGGATCTGTTTCTCAAGACGAAATTATTATTATAATCATTAATTTAAGTTACTCGTTTAATAAGAAAAATATCCATTTAAAACGTTTTATAGATTTTAACACGACGTCATAAGCAACAGATTGATTGGCACGGATATCATCAAGACCTTCGCTGATAATAAGTCTTCGCGGTTAATTAACAATTTAACTATTGGCGTGTTTTTTTTTATTCGCCAGGTTATTAACCAAACTCACAAATGTTTTTTTTTAATTTATCAAATTTCTTCGTTACGCGTTGTTTTATTCACTAGATGAGCACCTGCTCTAAACCATTGTGAATGTGGTTTAAACCAGAGCATTCATCAGGTGATATTTGATGAATTATAAAAAGCTATGGTGAGTGTGGTTGATAACCTGGCGAATAAAAATATGCATCGACACCAACACGCTGTTGTGTTAATACAGAAGCTTTTGTACTTGAAAAAAAGACAAGTTATAAAAAGCTAGTTATTTGCATAAGTGAGAAAGAAATAGAGAGAAAGAAGAGAAAGAGAACGAGAAAGAAGAAGTGAAGCAAAAACAAAATTTTCTAAAAACAGACTTTTATATTTTTTTTTAATACGTAAACAACAAACATATCAGCATAGACAATAAATAGTTTGACGAAAATATCACAAATAATTATTTCATTAAATTTTGTCCAATCGATCCGAAAATTTTATAGAATGCATTATTAATTAGTTCGGAGATATGTTGACATTTTGAAGTCTCTAGCTCATCGGGAAGTTAGTTTATAATCGATTGCAAAATTTGACGACAGACAGATAGACAGACAGAGAATTCAAGTTAAGTAAAAGTGTGTAAAAACAGACAAAGAGAGAGAGAGAGAGAGAGAGAGAGAGAGAGAGAGAGAGAGAGAGAGAGAGAGAGAGAGAGAGAGAGGAGAAAGAGATCAGAAGCAGCTGTTAGGAATTAAATTAAAAAAGTTATTTTCCAGCCAGATGGAGTGGCACGCGATTATTCCCACTGGACAGTACTACAAACGGTCTCTAAAGATCCAGCCAAATGTTTGCATTTGTCATGATTAGCTGTTCATCTTGCTTTGATCAACAAAAATGGGCGATATATCGGGCTCTAATAATAATAATAGATAATATTAAAAATAGAGCGCTATATAAATAGTTTTTTAAATTTAAACTAATTATCAGAATGGTTTGCATTCAGTGTGACATGTCATCGGTACTTTACCTACTACTGATAATTATCGTTCTTTTTTATTTGTTCTAGTGAGCCATAATGAGCTATTCTATCGTCTCCTACTAGTTCAAACTCCACTTTTTTTTCTCGAATCGAAAACACTTCAAGCTGACCTCTGGTTGACCTCAGGTAAAAGAGGCCAATCAGGACGTAGAAAAAAACCATTCTACCGAAACTGTCCTCTTTGTTTGTTTTATTGAATAATTAAAAGAAAACTGATTTTTTTTTAGAAGACCCCACTGTGGTGGAAATCGGGATTTACATAAACAGCATATATTCCATAAATGAGCAGACAATGGTTTGTTGGCATCTATAATTCTGTTTTGTTTTTTCGTTTTTATATTTTTTATATTTTTTTTATTTATAAAAAAATTGTGATGAGTTTATTGCTATTTATTTAATTTAATTTGATGATGTTGGTTTTTTGCTTTAGTAGTAATTAATTACAGTCTGGAAAAATTACTAAGAAACAGAGATAACAGATAACTGACAAAAATTAATAAGCATAATATTTAATCTTCTAGTATACATGGTATTTGTTCATATTTTCTAATTTTATTTTTCAAGGACTATTCTGTCAACATGTATTTAAGGCAGAAATGGGTGGATTCGAGGCTTTCTTACCAACATCTGACAAACTCCACTTCACTAGAGATGTTCCGAATGCCTACTTACGGCTGGAACACAATCTGGATACCCGACATGTTCTTCAGAAATGAAAAAGCTGCTGATTTTCACAAGGTGACAGTTCCAAACAGATTTCTCAGATTGAGTCGTGACGGTACCGTCTGGTACGTTATAAAGTAAGCAAATATAGCGCGTTTTTTCGGTACTGCTTGATTTCAATATTTTCTTAACTGGCCTGTACTATCACAGAATCTCTGCGGTATTCGCTTGTCCGATGAGCCTACAGTACTATCCCCTTGACTCGCAGAGCTGCTCGATTATGTTCGAAAGCTGTGAGGCTTTTTTTTCGCTTATTAACATGTTGCTTAAAAAAGTAGAACATTTGTTTTGAATTAAATAGACATTATCGGTTTAATAAACCAAAACACGCTTTTTTATTTTCTCAAAAAGTTGGATACACGACGGACACGATTACGTTCGGTTGGCTTGGAAATCCCGTCGAGTTTCCCGATAACATGCAGCTTCCACAATACACCATCGGAAAACCTCAGCTGAAAGACTGCACGCAGAACTATGCCGCAGGTTCTTGTCAATTTAATTGTTTAGAAAAAGCCAAAGATTTTTAGGTCCTTAGGTGAACTTTTCAATTGATGTCCTTGCATGTGAACGTAATTGTGGACATGTGGCATGTCGTCCAGTAACTTACCGTATGTAAGCTACTCAGAAAATTAGAACCTCAAATTGCACCATGATCATGGCATGGTCAAGATAACCTGAAAAGATTTTAAGATGCAGTACCATAAACGTTTAGTAATGTAAATTTTTTAAAGGTAATTTCTCATGCCTCGAGGTTCTCTTCACGTTACATCGCGAAATCGGCTATTTTCTCATTCAAGTCTACATTCCTAGCATGCTCATAGTCATTTTATCCTGGGTATCTTTTTGGATAAACGTCGATGCTTCTCCTGCCCGCGTCTCCATAGGCCTCCTAACCGTCCTGACCACTACCACGATGAGCGCCGGAGCCAGGGCAACACTACCTCGAGTGTCTTACATCAAAGCCCTCGACGTTTGGATGATAGCCTGCCTTGTTTTTGTTTTTGCTTCCCTCATTGAGTATGCGATTGTCAACGTATTGGCTCGTAGAAAAGCGAGTCCAAAGCCGACGGAAGCGGAAGCCGGACAGTCGGGATCTGCCAAGAACGAGAAGGGACAAGAAAAAACAGTGCCACAAAAAGATAGATCTAAAAGCGTAGTGGCAATGACATCAAACACAACTGAAAAATTTCTTCCCAAAGGAATCGCCACAAACAGGGCAAAGTTTGGTTCTGTGGCAGAACAGGGCAGGCGATCCGAACGAGGTAACCATGCAATAAAATTGAAAAAAAATCTTTTAATTCATATTAAATTAATAATAGCATTTAAAAAAAAATTTGTTTAAACGACAAAGTAATAGAAAATCATATATATTTTAGTTGAATTCTTAGAAGTAAATCGCGATATTGAAGCTAACCTTCCATCAGCCGACAGGCCATCAAGAACTAAAAAGTGTTTGACCAATGTCTTGAGAAGGGTGAGTTTAAAAAAATCTTTTATCAAGAAAAGCACTAAATACATTTTGTTATTTAAATTAAAAAAGTTTTTTTCTCAAAACTATATAATGGTGATCAAATAAAATAAATTTTAAATGTAGTTTAACTTAAATTACGATTAAAATTTATTTATTTTATTTATTATTTGTTGCTTAAACTGTTTAAACAACAAACAGATCTTGATTAGATATGATAAACAAGATGTGAATTTAACACTTTTTAAAAATAAATTTGCACAAAATTTTTCTATTATTGACTGATTACAGAAATTAATTTTTATTATTTTAATCATTGTATAAAACAATTGGAATTTCAATAATATTTGTATTATAACAAGGTATAAAATATATTAGGTATGAAATATAGAAGATATATAAGTTAATATACAATCATCTACTTGCCATTTATAATATATTTTGGATCCGTAGTAAAAAATCAGCAATAATGTGTAGTCACATTTCTTGTTTTGTGTAACCGACTTGCAAAAGCACAATTTTCATTATATTTTAATAAAATTTTAAAACTTCATTATCATTTTGATGAATCAGGTGTTGGCTTTTGTTTGGGTTGATCAGGCAACATCTGACGGAAAGGCGAAAGCGAGGAAAGTGGACAAAATCTCTCGCAAAGTTTTTCCGATTTCTTTTCTACTCTTCAACTTGACGTACTGGATAGTGTATTCTTCGCACAATGAATCTGCGTAATTTCTTTTTTATAAGTACAAGTATAAAATAGCACATTTAAAAGAATTCTAATATTTCAAAACGTGTTTTTTCATGTAACATAGAGTTTGCTCACAATCAGGTGGTTTTCAACCCGTATTTAGGCATTATAGGAACTACTTATATTAACTCACTTAGATGACAAATTCAACGACTGAACTAAAACAAAAACAAATATATTTTAATAATTAGTTTTTATTTTTTCTCGGATAAAAAGTTCACTTTCATTTTCAGTCATGAACATGGAATTTTTTGTCCATTTCCATTTCAATCTGCAATTGTTTGTTTCAACCCACTTGCATTTACGACTTTATTAATCTCATTCGTCGAATGCTTTTTCCGAAATATTACTAAATTGAAACCAGAAAATAAATTCAACAATCAAATTCTTACACGCTTTTATTTAACTTGAATTCTCTGTCTGTCTGTCTGTCTATCTGTCTGTCTGTCTGTCTGTCTGTCTGTTTCTCTGTCTATCTGTCTGTCTGTCTGTCTGTCTGTCTGTCTGTCTGTCTATCTGTCTGTCTGTCGTCAAATTTTGTAATCGATTCTAAACTAACATTGTATCATTATTGGTAATGAATACGAGGTTACTTGAGAGGAAATACTTGATAGAATTACTTGAAATATATATATATATATATATATATATATATATATATATATATATATATATATATATATATATATATATATATATATATATATATATATATATATATAGTAACCCACATCACTCACTCACTCACTCACTCACTCACTCACTCACTCACTCACTCACTCACTCACTCACTCACTCACTCACTCACTCACACTGATTCTGTCACGCTTACGTAATTAGTCGTATAGACGATATCGATGTGCACGAAAGAATTTATGGCGCACAGGCGTTTAATAAAAGTTATGCAATTGTACCTATATATACTCTCAGTCCTAAAGATCAAAAGAAGTGACGCTGCAATCTAAAAATATTATATAATGAGATTTAAAAAAATCTCAGAAGCAAGGACCACTTCTCAACGATGGCCGTCAATTCACAAGAAATGTCATGTATACAGAAATTCGCTAATAACTAATTATTGCACTTTTTAATTTTCACATCCATTGAATTTATATGAAATACTTTAGTAAATTGAAAATTTAAACAAAATAAAAAATTTCATTAAATTTACTTGTTATGAAATTTTCACACAACCTTGAGAGTCAAGGGAAATCAAATATAGAGAAAAAATATTGAAATCCGTCACAAAATGAGCGGAGCGGAGCGGGAACTATATACACACACACACACATATATATATATATATATATATATATATATATATATATATATATATATATATATATATATATATATATATATATATAAATGAGCGAAAACGGGAACGGGAAGCCAACTGAGAGCGAAAGATAGAGCGGGAAAGGGAAAGCGACCGAGAAGGAAACGGCAGCGAGAGAGACAAACATTAGAAAAACCTCTAAAAATCCCGGGCAACGCCGGGTGCCCCCGCTAGTGAATATAAAAATATTGAAATCCGTCACAAAATGAGCGGAGCGGAGCGGGAACTATATATACACACACACACACACATATATATATATATATATATATATATATATATATATATATATATAAATGAGCGAAAACGGGAACGGGAAGCCAACTGAGAGCGAAAGATAGAGCGGGAAAGGGAAAGCGACCGAGAAGGAAACGGCAGCGAGAGAGACAAACATTAGAAAAACCTCTAAAAATCCCGGGCAACGCCGGGTGCCCCCGCTAGTGAATATATATATATATATATATATATATATATATATATATATATATATATATATATATATATATATATATATATATATATATATATATATATATATATATATATATATATATATAAATATATATTTAATTTTACGACGTAAACTAGAGTCCATTTTAAAAATTTTATATAATACAAATAATAATAATTAGGACTGACTGGCCAGTTTCGACTACAGTCATCTTCAGAGTCCGTAACCTAAAATGTCGTATTACGTAAACAGCTAAAGAATATATAGTAAACATCAACATAGAAATAGTGTTGTGCCTATATTAAATAAATATTTAAATTAAAGTATTTAAAACCAGAGTATGACGATATAAGTAAATTACGAGAGCTTATAAAATTGATAAATGAAAAGAAGTATAAAGATAAATTAAATATTAATTATTATTAATAAAATAAAATAAATAAATATAAATAGATAGGACGAATTGAATGAATTTTTAAAATGGACTCTAGTTTACGTCGTAAAATTAAATATTTTGAACAGTTTATTAAAAAAGTCATTAATGCAAAGTGGTCGTTTGTTTTTAACGGAGTGTGTTTACGAGAGGGGATTTTGCCAAAGTATATTACTCATAATAAATATATATATATATATATATATATATATATATATATATATATATATATATATATATATATATATATATATATATATATATATATATATATATATATATATATATGTATATATATGTATATATATATATATGTATATATATATATGTATATATATGTGTATATATGTATATATGTATATATGATGTATATATATATATAACTCCGCCTTGCTTTTGCAAGCCAGTCCCAAGCCTGGAGAAAGGAGGAGGGAAAAGTTAAAAGGATCAAATTATGATCCACGACTGGAAGTACTTAGGTGCTTCTGACACAGCCGTTTCAGTCTTAAAACACTTGGTGTAAAGGACTATAAACTATTATAAAAAAAAAAAAAAAAAAAAATATATATATATATGTATATATATATATATATATATATATATATATATATATATATATATATATATATATATATATATGTATATATATATATATATATATATATATATATGTATATATATATATATATATATATATATATATATATATATATATATATATATATATATATATATATATATATATATATATATATATATATATATCAATGGAAAATCTATTTCAATACACCTCAGGACATGGACCGGCAGTTTTCATAATAGAATAGAAAACCATTTTCTGCTTTTATTAGTTTGAGATTTTGATATGGCTAATTATCAGTCGCTTGTTAACAATAAGAAACGAACCTTTTTAGGTGTTGCTGCCCCACTTGGATACGTCCCGGGTCTGGGAAGAGGAGCCACAGGATTCACCACACGGTCTGATATCGGCCCTGCTCGTGAAGACACTGACGCCCCTGAAAGTAGATTTGTGCCACCAGCGAAAAAAAAGAAAATTGAAGATGAAGAAGAAGAAAAAGAGATTGGTGCTTTAAATGAGGCCAACTACGATGAGTTTGAGGGCTATGCGGGTGGTTTGTGTTCTGAAGATCCGTATGAAAAAGACGACGAAGAAGCTGATGAAATTTATTTCAGCATCGACTCGCGAATGGATGAGAAACGAAAAAGCATGAGAGATAAAAAACTCAAAGAACAGTTAGAGAATTATCGTAAGGAGCGACCAAAAATTCAGCAAGAATTTTCAGATATTAAAAGAGAACTAGCTAAGGTATCAATGGAAGAGTGGATGAATATGCCAGAATGCGGTGATCAAAGAAACAAGAAAGCTAGAAATCCACGTCAGGAAAAAATCACTCCTGTTCCTGATTCCATCATAGATAGAAACCGTGCCATGGGACAAATGAACACATCATTAGATATTAGAGAACAAAAGTTTGGTGGATTTGCATCTCCGTTTCCTGGCTTATCTACTCCAGCTGCAGATATCGACGTGAAAAAAATCTCACAGGCTAGGAATGCTCTAATGGGTGTCCAACTCAATCAAATTTCAGACTCTGTTTCAGGTCAAACTGTTGTCGATCCTAAAGGTTACCTTACAGACTTGCAGTCTATGATACCAACTGGAGATTCTAATTTTAGTGACATTCAAAAAGGCAGATTGTTGCTGAAGTCATCAAGAGTATCAAATCCGAAACACGCTCCAGTTTGGATTGCTTCTGCATTACTTGAAAAAGCTGCTGGAAAGGTGCAAGCTGCTAGGAAACTGATTATGGAAGGTTGCGAAAAATGCCCAAAAAGTGAGGATTTGTGGTTAGAAGCTGTTGATCTCATGCCCGGTGATGAAGCAAGATCTCTTATAACCCAAGCTGTCACCAATTTGCCTCAATCAGTTCGTCTGTGGATGAAAGGCGTTTCATTAGAATCGAACGTTGAAAATAAAAAATACATTTTAAGAAAAGCTCTTGAAAACGTTGCCAACTCTGTAGTTTTGTGGAAAACAGCTATAGAATTGGAAGATGAAAACAATGCGAGAATTTTGTTGAACCGAGCTGTCGAATGCTGTCCGCATAACGTCGAATTGTGGATAGCTCTTAGTCGACTCGAAACGTATGAAAATGCAAAGAACGTCATAAACAAAGCCCGCGTGCAAAATCCGACTGAACGACAAATTTGGATCACTGCCGCTAAACTAGAAGAAGCTGCTGGCAATAATCACATGGTTGTTAAAATCATCGAAAGAGCTTTGGCTTCCTTGAGAACAAATGGAATTGAAATCAACAAAGAACAATGGATGAAAGAAGCTGAGGACGCTGAAAAAAATAAAAGCATATTAACATGCAAGGCTATTGTCAGAAGTGTATTAGACATCGGAGTTGATGAGGTTGCAAAGCTTCAGACGTATATGAGTGACGCAGAGTCGTTCCAAGAAAACAAAGCAATTGAATGTGCTCGAGCTGTTTACACACATGCCTTGCTTATGTTTCCTGAAAAGCAAGACATTTGGGAAACTGCAGCTAGTTTTGAACATGAACATGGAACAATTAATGATTATGAATCGTTTCTTAAGAAGGCTACTGCTTGTTGTCCCACTTCTGAAGATCTGTGGCTGAGAGGAGCTGCATTGAAGCGAGACATTGGTGATATATTGGCAGCTCGTAGCCTCCTGTCGTTGGCTTATGAAAGAAATCCTAATTCTGAAAAAATATTGCTCGCTGCTTTTAAGCTGGAAAAACAAAACAAAGAATATAAAAATGCTCAGAAGCTCCTAAGCAAAGCTCGTTTGAATGCGCCGAGTGAAAAGGTGTTTGCAAAATCGATGAAATTGGAATGGTATTTGGGTAACCTAAAAAATGCGGAAATCCTGTTCGAAGAATCTATTCAGCATTATCCTAATTTTGCAAAACTGTGGATAATGAAAGGTCAAATTGAAGAACAGTGTGGAGATTTTGTAGCTGCCAAAAAAACCTATAGTACCGGGTTGAAAAAGTGTCCACAATCCGTACCCTTATGGTCATTGATGGCCAAATTGGAAGAAAAGGGCGGAATGGTTATTAAAGCAAGGGCCGTCTTTCAAAATGCCAGACATACAAATCCTCGCAATCCCCTACTGTGGTTGGAGTCCGTCAGACTCGAGAAAAGGGCAAATTTGACAGATGCGGCACAAAACACTATGGCTAAAGCTCTTCAAGAATGTCCAACTGCTGGCATTTTATGGGCAGAAGCCATATTCATGGAACAGAGACCACAGAGAAAGTTCAAATGTTATGATGCTTTGAAAAAATGCGTAGAAGATAAATACGTCTTGCTCGCATCGGCAATGCTGAACTGGTCGGAAAGAAAATTGGAGAATGCTCGAAGATGGTTCAAAAGAGCAGTGGAAGCCACGGCTAACTTTGGAGATGCCTGGGCCAATTTTTATAAATTTGAACTGCTTCAAGGTAGTGAATCTGAACAAGAAGAAGTGAGGAAAAAATGCATCAATGCAAAGCCAACTAAGGGAGAACTGTGGTGCAAAGTGTCAAAAGATGTCAAAAATTGGGAGTTGAAGACTGGTGACATTCTTCTTCTGGTGGCTCAAAACATTTCAATTCCAACATGAATATTTATTGATTGTGTTTTAATGATTTGATAGGAAAAATCATTTATAAGTTGCAGAAAATTATCTTGTGTGTTCCACTAGATCTGATATGAAAAACATGTATTGGCTCCAAAAGGTTTAAAATTACTTACCCTGATGATATTTTTTGTGTTTTTTTTGTTAAAACAATTTCTTCTCATATGCCAATAAAATTAAAAAAAGTGATATTGTTTGTTGCTTATATGTTCTTGTTTATCTGAATTTTTGAAGGAATCGAGGCGACATCGGAAAATATCTAAAGCTGCATTTGCTGACTTTTAGATTTAGCAGTTTTTTGTTTTTTGTTTTTTTTATGAAGATAAGCGTTTTTAAAACAACGCTTGTATACAAATGCGCCAAGAAGTTAAAAATAATATTTTAGTGTACGTAATACAATTTGTTGAACTAAACTATTTGTTTTGAAATTAAGAGCGTTAGGCGTTATCGACTAACGCCCAACGCTCTTATCTTCCAAACAAAATGTTTTGCTCAAAAAGTTTTATTACGTGCACTTAAGTATTATTACAAACTTTTATTTAGGTTACAGTCTCAAAAACTGGGTTTTTCTTTACTTGTTTTTAATTTTTTAATAGATTTGTCTACAAGCGTCGTTTTAAAAAAAATATTTTTTATGTTTTTATTATTTTTCTTTTTTTTGTGTTTAAATATTTTTCTAAATTTTTATAAATCTAACTACTTCTTACATTTTTCATTTAAAGAAGCAGTGTTTCAAAATATTTGCCGCCCATTTTGCTACGCTGAGAAGTTATAACAAGAGCTTTTACTTTGAGGTTTAGTGCTTTAAAATATCTCGGAAATATCTCCCAACCTTTTCTGCATTCTAATCTAATAAAGAACTGTAATTAAACTTGCAGTATAGGCAGGGCGCAGCCAATTTTTTTTTCTGGAGGGGGGTCGGGGGAGAAACTGATTAGTAAAGAGTTTTACTGAAAAATTTACTGAGAAATTTACGACTCACAAAAGTCAAGGAGTAACGACCGTTTCAGCAATAATTAGTAATAACAAAACACAAGACATTTAATTTCAAATACACTCGGTTTAGAATTTTGGCTTATGAAACGGGCTGGGTCCATATTAGATGAGCCGGACTGGGCATGGAATTTTGGCTTATAAAACAAACAATTAAAAACTTAAAAAACAAAATTACAACTTATATTTTAAAAAAATTATGTGGATGTTCGTTTATTGCTCTTTGGTGATCTGTTGCCACTTCGCTTCTGATCGTGAAATAAAAACATTGGTCATCGAAGACTCGTATGTCGGCATTGCAGCGTTTTATTAGTTGAGAGTCATTAATATTGTTAGCCTTCTTGTTCCGATGGATAAGTCAAGTAAAGATTTTAAATCAAACACTAAAAGTGTTCTGTGTAAATATTTTATGCATGGTTCGTGCCAGAAAGGATCAGAATGTCACTTCTCCCATGACTTGAAAGACAAACCGTCCATGGTTTGTACCTTCTACTTAGCCGGAAATTGTTCGTACGGGACTGCATGCAGATACGACCACGTAAAAGGGGGAGCCGGTGTAAATGTAAATCACAGTAACGAATTGCCCAGTCTTCTTCTTAAAACGACAGACGTCTCAGCCCACTGCTCGACTACAAAAAGAAAAAACGAACTACATGCCGATGCTCCAGAATTTATACCAGGACGAGCGTGGCCAATGCAAAACTCCTCCTATTCAGCAGCTGTAATGTCGAATAATCTTAGTGATGTTTTACCTGTTAATTATGCTTATAATGATAAATGGAATCAGTTCTTCGGTTTTCTTGAAACTGAAATGAATTTTTGTGAGTACTGTCTGAAGTTCATCTCGCCACAAGAAACCGATCACGTAGAAAACTGCATACAGATGCACGAGACTAAAATGGATATCGCCTTTAAAAGCAAGTACAGTTCAGACAAAATTTGTGGAGTTTGCTTGGACGTTATTTGGGAAAAACAGCCCAAGTCAGCGCAAAGATTTGGAATTCTTTCCGGCTGTAATCACATCTACTGTTTGGAATGCATCAGGAAGTGGCGAGGCAGTATCAACCCCGAAACCGACGAAGATGTATCTCGACTGTGCCCCGAATGCCGAACGAAGTCTGATTACGTCATACCGAGTTATTACTGGTTTGAACACGAAGAAGAGAAAATGAAAATCATAGACGAATACAAAAGTGCCCTCAAGAGTAAACCCTGTAAATATTACAACAAGGGGAACTGTCAATTCGGAGCAAACTGTTTTTATCTGCACGTCAATCCGGACGGGTCGAAAGGAAGCAACGTCAGAAGATACAAACAAGACGCTGAAGGGAATTTTGACATGATCAAATCTCACAAGCTGTCTGAATATTTTGAAGAAGAAGAGAACAGAAGGGATCAGAGGAGACTGAACTTTCAGTAATCCTTTGGGTGTGATCTTGCAGACGTTAATCATAGAACGTTACTTTTTTTGAGTATATTAGGTTTTACATCTTTGACATTTTATTTATGTGGAAGCATTTTACAACATGAAGAGTTGGATATTATATTTCTGTGTAATGCTTAGGATTTTATTTTGTTGCATAAAATTGAAAGATTTTTTTAGAATGTATTACAAATAAAAATATAAACATTTTTTAAAGGCTTTTATTCAGTACATATTGAAATATAAAAAAAGGAATATTTTTGTGGATTTTGCAAGGAGATCATACAAATTGCAGATGGTATTTCAGGGTTTCTTGTTAAATTCACATTCAAAATAACTAAGATTTCGCCGTTATTTTGTTAATCCACCAGTGGTGGTTGTAGCAACCTCATTTGCAATGGGAGGTGTTAACATGTATTTTGTGAAAGATGGCATTCTTTTATCACAGAAGTTCTTTCTAAGGATGAAGTGTCACAATTATCTGGGTGACACCAAAATGTATAAAATACCTACTTTCTATGAATCCATGTGTCACTATAAAATTATTCTTATGCATTGTTTCAGCCCAGCAAACAAAATATACTATCCTACCAGGTCATTTAACTCTTTAGAAGGATTATAGTTAACCCGGTCGACTTTGGGGGGGGGGGTGCACTGGATGAAACCAACTTCTGTAGCACCACTGTAAGATTTGCATGGTTAATTTCTTAGTACATAGTCAACTTAGGGCCGAAAACCCCATCAGATAAGTAACGTATGTTGGTATTTCTGCTAGTCTGTACCCAAATGTTCTAAAAATTGATACCGGCTAGCTGCTGAGTTTTCCAATGTCGAAGAAAAACATATATATAAATAATAAATATATATAGCCGCAGAAACTAATGTATATTCCAGGATATATTTCAACTATTGCTTGATTTAATTTTTGCTTATAAGTTACACTGATTACCAGAAAAGAAATACTCAAGCATTTAAAGGGATTATCCTATGATTTTAGCTGGTAAAAAAAATCATAAAATTATTTTAAACAATTTTATAGTAAACTTGATTAATACAAAATAATATTAATTAAAAAGTAATGATATGAAGTGATTCCATCATTAAGTTCCTCTATAACCACAACGAGCTGCTAGCAGCTCAATATAGAAAAACCAGAAATCGCATAACAGATATACACTACATACAGCTTGCAAACCAATTATTGTAGACATTTACAGGAATAATTCTGATCACTTTATTACTGTATGAAATAGCGATCTAGAAAAAATCAACAACATTACTATAATGCTGAAAACAAAGTCATAACTCCAGAATGTTAAAGTCACAAACATACAACAAAAGTGTCTTCTGCAACTAATACATGTTTCTCCATATCAAATCATTAAAACACAATCAATAAATGTCTAAGTTGGAATTGAAATGTTTTGAGCCACCAGAAGAAGAATGTCATCAGTCTTCAACTCCCAATTTTTGACATCTTTTGACACTTTGCACCACAGTTCTCCCTTGGTTGGCTTTGCATTGATGCATTTTTTCCTCACTTCTTCTTGTTGTAATTCACTACCTTGAAGCAGCTCAAATTTATACCAATAGGCCCAGGCATCTCCAAAGTTAGCCGTGTCTTCCACTGCTCTTTTGAACCATTTTCGAGCATTTCCCATTTTTCTTTCCGACCAGTTCAGCAATGCCGCTGCAAGCAAGACGTATTTATCATCTTTGCATTTATGCAGAGCATCATAACATTTGGACTTTCTCTGTGGTCTCTGTTCCAGGAATATGGCCTCTGCCCATAAAATGCCAGCAGTTGGACATTCTTGAAGAGCTTTAGCCATAGTGTTTTGTGCCGCATCTGTCACTTTTGCCCTTTTCTCGAGTCGGACGGATTCCAACCACAGGAGAGGATTGCGGGGATTTGTATGTCTGGCAGATTGAAGGACGGCCCTTGCTTTAATCACCATTCCACCCTTTTCTTCCAATTTGGCCATCAATAACCACAAGGGAACAGATTCTGGACACTTTTTCAACCCGGTGCTATAGGTTTTTCTGGCGGCGACAAAATCTCCACATTGTTCTTCAATTTGTCCTTTCATCATCCACAGTTTTGCACAGTTAGGATAATGCTGAATAGATTCTTCAAAGAGCATTTGCGCATTTTTTATATTACCCAAACACCATTCTAGTTTCATCGACTTGACAAACACCTTTCCAGTCGGCGCGTTTGATCGAGCCTTGCTTAAGAGCTTCTGTGCTCTTTTATATTCCTTGTTCTGCGTTTCCAACTTGATGGCAGCAAGCCATATCTTCTCAGCATTCGGATTAGCTTCGAAAGCCAACGATAGGAGGCTTCGAGCAGCGGATATAT
Source organism: Erpobdella octoculata (assembly GCA_963978895.1). NCBI lineage: Eukaryota > Metazoa > Annelida > Clitellata > Hirudinida > Erpobdellidae > Erpobdella > Erpobdella octoculata. Next base: position 3,783,298 of record OZ022243.1, on the reverse strand, counting down.
CCCCAGTGTCTCGCTTCAATCCAGCTCCTCTCAGCCACAGGTCCTCGGACTTAGGACAACGAGCGACGGCCTTCTTGAGGAGGGCTTCGTATGTCTCCCTCGTTCCGTGCTCCTGTTCGAAGTGAGCGGCCGTCTCCCAAATGTCTTGCTTCTCTGGCAGCATGAGCAATGCGTGGGTGTAAACCGCTCGGGCGCATTCAAAGGCTTTGTTCCCTTGGAATGACTCCGCATCGTTCATCCACGTCTGCTGCTTGGCGCCCTCGTCGACTCCGATGTCTACTATGTTGTTGATGATGGCCTGACACGTGACGATGCTCTTGGCTTTTTCGGCGTCCTCAGCTTCTTTCATCCATTGTTCTTTGTTGATTTCAATTCCATTTGTTCTCAAGGAAGCCAAAGCTCTTTCGATGATTTTAACAACCATGTGATTATTGCCAGCAGCTTCTTCTAGTTTAGCGGCAGTGATCCAAATTTGTCGTTCAGTCGGATTTTGCACGCGGGCTTTGTTTAGGACATTCTTTGCATTTTCATACGTTTCGAGTCGACTAAGAGCTATCCACAATTCGACGTTATGCGGACAGCATTCGACAGCTCTGTTCAACAAAATTCTCGCATTATCTTCGTCTTCCAGTTCAACAGCTGCCTTCCATAATGCTACGGAGTTGGGAACGTTCTCAAGAGCTTTTCTTAAAACAATTTTTTTGTCTCTAACGTTTGTTTCTAAAAATGCGGCTTTCATCCACAGACGGACTGATTGAGGCAAATTTATGATCGCTTGAGTTATGAGAGATCTGGCTTCATTACCGGGCATGAGAGCAATGGCTTCTAACCACACATCTTCACTGTTCGAGCATTTTTCACAACCTTCCATAATCAGTTTCCTAGCAGCTTGCACCTTTCCGACAGTTTTTTCAAGCACAGCAGAAGCAATCCAAACTGGAGCATGTTTCGGATTTGATTCTCTTGCTGACTTTAGCAAATATCTGCCTTTTTGAATGTCACTAAGATTGGAATCTCCAGTTGGTATCATAGACTGCAAGTCTGTTAGGTAACCTTTAGGATCAACAACAGTTTGACCTGAAACAGAGTCGGAAATTTGATTGAGTTGGACACCCATTAGAGCATTCCTAGCCTGTGAGATTTTTTTCATGTCGATGTCTGCAGCTGGAGTAGATAAGCCAGGAAACGGAGATGCAAATCCACCAAACTTTTGCTCTCGAATATCTAATGTTGTGCTCATTTGTCCCATGGCAATGTTCTTTTCTATAACAGAATCAGGAACAGGAGTGAATTTTTCCTGACGTGGATTTCTTACTTTTTTGTTTCTGATGTCGCCAACCTCTGGTAAATTTGACCATTCTTCCAATGATACATTGACAAGCTCTCTTTTTAAATCCGAAAATTCTTGCTGAATTTTGGGTCGTTCTCGACGATATTTCTCTAGTTCTTCTTTGATTTTTTTATCTCTCAATTCTTTTCTCTTCTCATCCATTCGTGAATCAATGCTACAATAAATCTCATCAGCTTCTTCGTCGTCTTTTTCGTATGGATCAGCTGAGCATAGACTTCCTCCATAGCCCTCAAATTCATCGTAGTTTGCATCATTTAAAGCATCAATCTCTTCTTCTTCTTCGTCATTTTTCTTTTTCTTTGACGGTGGAGCATATCTACTTTCAGGGGCGTCAGTGTCTTCACGAGCAGGACCGATATCAGACCGTGTGGTGAATCCTGTGGCTCCTCTTCCGAGACCGGGGACGTATCCAAGTGGGGCAGCAACACCTAAAAAGGTTCGTTTCTTTTTATCCACGAGCGACTGATAATTAGCCATTTTAAAAGTTAAATATTATAAAACTATAAATAGCCAACGACCAATTAGAACTCGTCGAATCACTGAAACTCGGAATCCGTCAACGATATAATAGATCAGTACGCGAATAAACAAATTTAAGACAATATAAATTATTTTCAGCAAAGCCTGAAAATTAACCATATATATCTATGAAATTAACAGATCGTTTTATTAATAAAATAAGCTCGTTGTAATCAAAAATAATTTAAAAAATTTAGTTTAACTTAATTATTTAACCGATTTACAAATATTTAAAGGGAACAAACATCCAAGATTTTGGCTAGCCGAGCTAGTAGAACGTCAGACGCATACTATACGCGAAATGTTCACGGTTCAACTCTCACTTTCTGCCTAGCAGCTCATGTTATCGAAAATATCAGCAAGTAAAGTAATTTTTGTGTGTGTCGTGTAAAAACTAGAAAGTCTGTATAAAAATATTTACACAAATTGGTCTGAAATAAAAATGAAAACTTATCATTTATATACCTACTTATTTTTATTATCGCCGAATGATTTATGCTTCATAACGTGTACCTTATTTCAATTTTTTTAAAAGCTTCTCAACTTTTTCATCAAATGGGCGGTACGGCACTTTCTTTAATATAGGTAAACTTAACGAACTAAGAAAGTTTTGTATTTTCAGCGTGTTTTTTTTTTAGAAAACTTCGAAATTTTTATCGTGATGGTAAAAGAAGATAAAATTACTTAAAAATTGCACTTTGTGAATCAATTTGTATGCAGGAAATTTTAGAAATTTTCTTGGAACTCAGAAAAACTCCCAGACTCCACACATTTTTTTTGAAAAAACGAGTAGAGGGAAAAGAAAGAAAAACAGGAAAAATGAGAAGAGAGGAAAAGAGAGTGAAAACTTGTCTATCATGTCCATCTCCTGAAAAATTTCTGCTGGTATCCATGATCAAATCATGCTCACTGTTGCACAAACCATCGTCGTACAGTCGAATGTATTAGCGAAAAGTTAGTTCCATCCAAAAATGAAGGTGGTCAATTTGGGAAACATATAAAATAATTAATCCAGACAAGATAAGATGCTCATTAATTTTTTAAAGAACTTCGGGTTAATGTTCGGGCAAACAGGCCAAACAGGACTACCCCTTTCAAAAAAAGACGTAAACGAGGGAAAATGCAGAAAAAGAAAAAAGAAAAAGAGAGCAAAATAGAAAAAAAGACAGAGAGAGAGAGAAAGAGAGAGAGAGAAAGAGAAAGAGAGAGAGAGAGAGAGAGAGAGAGAGAGAAAGGGGGGGAGAAAGAGCACGAAAAAAGCTGGAGGGAGAAACAAGGAGAACAACCTCAGAAACCCATGCTAGTATTTAATAGAATCCCTAGAGATAATAATACCATTGTAATAGATTAAAATGGTTTTTAAAAGCATTGGCAATATTGCGAATACTTAAAAAAATGGATAACGAACTGTAATAATTAATAGATAATTTCAAAAGTGATCTATGCCTCTATGCCAATGATACAAAAACTGTTTCCGTTAGCGACCTAAGTAAAGTTAATAAATTTGCATACATTAATTCTAAACAGTAGTTGTTAGTAAAGTTAATAAAGCTAATTAGCATAAATTATTTTAACAAAATTAGTTATTAGTACGGCTAAATTAGCATAAATTATTTCAAAAATTCGTTATATGCATAATATATAAACAAAAAAAGTTAGAATGGTTGCTTCACGTTTGGTCAGGGATACTGAATTTGAAATTAGAAACTTGTTGGATTACATGAAATCACTAGATCGCGCTGTAATCAGAAGACTTTTTGAGAGTGCCGCTTGTTGTCGGGCAATTTACGAACAACTTTCAGATCAGGGAAAAAACTTTCTCCGTTTCCAGACATTCGAAGAAGCTTGGAAAAATAGCAGAGCATTGAGCCAAAGAGACGCTCTCTACAAACAGTTTGCTGATCTTTGCATAGTTGAAGAAGAACTTCCTGAGTCCGATCTTTCGCCAAAGTGGAATGAAGATTTTAAGAAAAATTTAAATTCAACCTTTAAAACTAGCTGGAAATTATTAATAAATGAATCGTCAGAGCAATCACATAAGCACGCAAAAGGTGCTTCATTCCTCGACGGTTATGCAAGAGAAAGATGGGAATGCTTGCTTAGTTTCATGGGACAACCTGTGTCTAAATCGACATTAATCAGTAAAGAATTAGCAGATATATTATTGAACGTTGATATGATCAAAGTAGAATCTGGAATTGCAGAAGCTTCTGTATCAGCAGCTGGATTTCGGTTTTTTCTTCAAAACTTGGAAACTCAAACAAGGATGCTAGTATTTAAGGTTTTAGATTATTTTGAACGCAGTGGCATCGACACTGAAGAGTACTTAACATTGCTTTGTACACTCAGTTTCTTGAGTGTTGAAAAAGTTTACACAACCGAAACTCTGTCAGAAAAGCAGGTTCAGTTTTTCCAATTACTTCGAGAATGCGGTTTCGTTTATCAAAAAACGAGAAAAAATCCAAAATTTTCTGTAACAAGATTTGCTTTGAATTTTACTATGAAATCTTTTCAAGATTCTGTTACGAACTTCCAGAAAAAAGGCGACATAGTCGTTGACACCAATTCAAGGATTACAACGTTTTCATGTCCACCGTATCTCACAAATCTTTTACTTCTCTTTACTAATCCAATTCATAAAATGAAAAGTTACATGGTCTGTAAGATTTCAATTGAAAGTTGTCAAAAAGCATTCAAGATAGGGATCTCGGCAGAAGAAATTATTGAATTTTTGAAGGCCAATGCTCACGAGAGAATATCAGTTAGAAAAAATCCAGTTCCAGCAAGGGTTAAAGATGAACTCGTGTTTTGGGAACAAAAAATGAAAAAGACAACATTCGAAAATGGCGTCATATTTCAAGAATTTTATTCCTTGGAGGATTTCAATTACTTGAGTGATTATGCCAAGCAAATGAACGTTCTTTTGTGCGAGAACGCCTCGAAGAGGACGATGGTTGTTTCGGCAGCCGGCGGAAGTGACTGTAACAGACATCTGAAGAGATTGAAAAAATATGCTAACCTGCCAGACTTACCAGAACATTTTTAATTATTTTTTAATCATTTTTAATTATTTTTATATTTCAAATTTATTATAATAAAGTTAGGAAATTAAAAACGTTTAACTCATTTGTTGAATATTTCATCTTGTGTCTGATTGCATTCTAGAGGTGCCAGCCATTCAGCTATTTGGGTCCGAGAACGGATGTTTTATCATTACGATGAACATATATTGAATTAATTTAAGTTATTTAAATAATTCGTTTTTATTTATATAAATTATATAATGTACTAGCGGGGTTACCCGGCGTTGCCCGGGGTTTTTAGAGGTTTTTCTAATGTTTGTCTCTCTCGCTCCCGTTCCCTTCTCCACTTTCCCGTTTTCGTAGCGTTCCCGGTCGCATTTCCGCTCTCGGTCGTTTTCCAGCTCCCGGTCGCTTTCCCGCTCAGAAGTTCTGTTATCGATTTTCTCTCTTGCTCGCGTTTCCTTCCAAGCTTGCTCTCCCGATTCCAGTCGCTTTCCGCGTTCCCGGTCGCTTTCCGCGTTCCCGGTCGCTTTCCGCGTTCCCGGTCGCTTTCCCGTTCCCGGTCGCTTTCCCGTTCCCGGTCGCTTTCCCGTTCTCGGTCGCTTTCCCGTTCCCGGTCGCTTTCCCGTTCCCGGTCGCTTTCCCGTTTCCGGTCGCTTTCCCGTTCCCGCTCACGCTTGCTCTCCCGTTCCCGGTCATGCTTGCTCTCCCATTCCCGGTCACGGTAGCTCTCCCGTTCCCGTTTCCGTTCCCGCTCATTTTCTCTTTTACATTCTTTCATAACTTCTGTTAGCCTATAAAACGCAAAATAGATTTGCTAAGACTATATATATATATATGAATGTTTGTGGGTTAGTTTGTCTATTATAGAAACGGGAAAGCACCCGGAACGGACAGCGAGCGGGAACAGAAAAGCAAGCGTGAGCGGGAATGGGAGAGCAAACGTGAGCGGGAACGGGGCAGCGACCGGGACGGGAAAACGACCGGGAGCGGGAAAGCGACCGGGAGCGGGAAAGCGACCGGGAGCGGGAAAGCGACCGGCAGTGGGAAAACGACCGAAAACGGAAAAACTAACAGGAGTGGGAAAGCAGGTGGGAAAGGAAACGGGAGAGAAAGAGACAAACATTAGAAAAACCTCAAAAAACCTGGGCAACGCCGGGTATCTCCGCTAGTACATACATAAACACACACACAGACACACATACATGCACATACACATACATACATACACACATACATACGCACATACATATATATATATATAGTTCCCGCTCGCTCACCCGCTCCGCTCCGCTCATTTTGTGACGGATTTCAAAAATTTTTTTTTTAGTTTTGATTTTCATTGACTCTCAAGGTTGTGTGAAAATTTCATTACGATCGGATGAATGGTGTAGCAATGCATAAAGGACATTAACATAAATACAAACATTCATTTTTATATATATAGATTTAATTGCCATAGATACCAAAGCGTCTCGCACAAAACGTCATATACATAGCATGGAATTATGGACATAGCCTCAAGATTATTCTAGATCTACAACCACTTTTCGTGATTGTCGGGCCGAGTTCCATACATACATATATGCATTATGCTTGGAGTGGATGGCACAACCAGACGGTCCACATAAAATAGCCCTATTTACGGATTCATATAGCTCTATGATATCATTGAAAAATTCCGCAAATGCTCAAAAATCTGCTCTTGTGGAATCAGTCCTAACACTAGCATCCAGCCTCTCAAAAGAAGGGAAAACAATTACCCTGATTTGGGTACCTAGCCACGTGGGCATACGTGGAAATAAAATGGCAGACTGCCTTGCCAAAGAAGCCACCAAACATCCCGAAATAGAGATTGAGATTATGCCAGAGATATTTGACATAAAAAGAACAATACGCAGAGAGCTTTTGAACGAATGGCAGACCAGATGGGATTCTGCTCAAGAAAGTCTCTCGAAAAAAAAGTCTCAAATAAAATTAAATTCAAGACAACAAACAGAAAAAAGGAAGTCATCATTTCCCGACTCCGACTTGGAAAGTGTCGGCTGAAACAAAATTTGAAGAGAATGAATCTTCATGAGACAGGTTTGTGCAAAACCTGCGGAACAGAGGAAACAATCGAGCACTGGTTGCTGCACTGCGAAGAAACGACACAACTAGGAATGGAACTTGGGAACTTTTGTAAAAGGATCCAAAAACCAACTACACTCCAAACCATACTGAACTCGGAAATATGCCACGACATCATCTATAAATGGATACAAAATAATCCTAAAGAACTGTAAATATAGAGAAAAATTATTTAGTGTAAATAAGTATTTTTTTCATTTTGATTTTGTTTTCGCGTCTTAAAACACATGGTGTAAAAGACTATAAACTATAATAAGAAAAAAAACATACATTCAAAATCACAAATAAGACAGAACAAAAAAAAAACAATAATAATTAAATAGTCATTATAATAGCATGTAAGATTGATGAAGAGGTGCTGCATCAGGCCCCTCTGTGCTGAATATATACAATATATATATATATATATATATATGCATATATATATGCATATATATAAACACATATATATATATACACACACACACACACACGCATATATATATATATCCTCTTCAGATCCCGCGTCCATTACAATGGACAACCGAAAAAAATTCGCTTCTTATTAATGCAACATGCTAACACTTCAAAACCGTTGTAAATTACAATAGACATATCAGTTGCACCATCTGGTGATTAAAAAATAAATCATTTTGATTGTTTTTGTTTACAAAAATGGCAACGAACTCAGGGAAAAATTTTTATTCGAAGCAACGAAGTAAATATTGCTATTTCTCCCTAAAAATCTTGTGTTTTAGGCTAAAATCATTTATATTATTTATTATTATGATCTTGGGAATACTTTAACGCAAAATATAATTAATTAACATGAATTGCACAAGTTTTAAAGTCAAACAAATGTATTGTCCATTACGATGGACAGTGGGTCTATTTTTGGTTCATTGACACTTCTCCTAAATTGAGTTTTTGGGGTAAAATGCCTGTATTTGTTTTTATTACAGTTTCACTAAAAGATGTGTTGGAAGCTATAAATAGAGATGATTCAGATCTGTCAGATTTATCAGAGGGAGAAGATCTTGAAAATAAAACACAGAATGAAGAGGTGCCTGATGATGATAAAGATTCTGATAACGATAATGACAGTGATGATGAGCCACTTTCTAACATTGCAAATAGGCGCTTGTTGTGGAAACATGTTGAGGAATTTTCTCCAAACGTTATTGATTTTAAAAATATTCCTGATAGTGTAGATGAGAGGACAAGGTGGAATACAATGGATTACATGAAACAATATCTGGACGAAGAGTTCTTTGAGTACATGGCGTTTTGCACAAATATCACCTCAACCAGTCGCACCGGTAAAAGCTTGTACACTACAGCAATAGAACTTCAGCACTTTATCGGGGCCAGCATACTTATGTCTAGTATATCGTATCCCCAACTGCATATGTTTTGGCAAAAAACACTGAGACTGCCGGCTATTGCTGATGTCATCTCACGAAACCGGTATTTTCAGATCCGAAGCAGCCTGAAGGTTGTTGTTGATTCTGATGTGACAGATGATGATAAAAAATTAGATCGTCTGTGGAAAGTTAGACCCATCATGGATCGTGTGCGAAAGGGCTGTCTTCTACTGCCAAGATGTCGTGACCTCAGTATTGATGAGCAAATGATTCCATTTACAGGAGCCTGTCCTCTTCGTCGGTACGTTGCCAACAAACCAAATCCAATAGGACTGAAAAATTATGTCCTTGCCAGTCCAAATGGTTTAGTTTTGGATTTTATTGTAGACCAGGGGGCAGGAACATACAACCATGTCCCAGATCAGTTTAAAGTTGGAGTTGGTGGAGCAGTGATTGCACATTTAGCAGAAGGGTTGACAGCCGGGACACATATTTTTTGTGATCGGTACTTCACCAGCTTCCCTTTGATAGAATATATGCTATCTAAGGACATTTACATAACTGGGACAATAATGGGAAATAGAGTTCCTAAAGAGATTCGTAAGATGTCCGATGATAAGAGTCTTGCTAGAATGGGTCGTGGAGCGCATGATATGATTGTTAGGCAAGATGAAAAAATTGCATTTGTGAAGTGGTTCGACAACAAACCGATAATGTTAGTTTCAGCCTGTTATGGTGTTGTTCCTGAAGATCTTTGCTGTCGTTGGGACAAGAAAGGAAAAAAGTATGTTGATGTGTCACGGCCGGTTATAATACGTGAATACAATGCAAAGATGGGAGGTGTAGATCTTTGCGATCGCATGCTCAGTCATTACCGGATGAAGGCCAAGACCAAGAAATGGACAATTCGAACCCTTATGCATTTTATTGATCTTTCTTTAACAAATGCTTGGATTAGATATCGGGCTGACAACATTGAGCTTGGTACTGCACGCAAGGATATCCTTAGCTTTTTAAGGTTCCGAATGGATATTGCGGAAGCCTTCCTTGCCGCGTCAAAGGAAGGAAGTACTGAAACCGACACAGAGGATGAGCAACCTCCTACCAAGAGAATATGTGAGCAGGTTCCATCAGTGCACCGTCGCTTGTCGTCTGCAAAGCATATGCCAGAAATGGACAATTGCAAGAACTCTTCGCGATGCAAAAATACTGGATGCTCGGGCAAAACTAGGTTTAGGTGCATGTCTTGCAATGTGCATCTCTGCATTGTTGCAGATCGCAATTGTTTTGCTGCATTTCATTCAAAATAATACACTTATTAATTTTGTAACATTTAAAGTACTTTTATTTAAATATTTTGTAACTTTTTAAGTATTTTTTATTAAGTATTTTGTAACTCTTAAAGTATTAATTTAATTATTTTGTAACTGTTTAAATATTTAGAATGGAAATAATGTTTAAAATATTATTTTAGAGTTTTTCATCATTACAGCAAACGTTTTGGCTTTGTTGACAGCAGAATGTGTGTTTTAATCAAAAAAATTTTAGCTGCAAAAATATTAGCATTAGTGCAATTACGCCCCACTGTCCATCAAAATGGACATCATTAATTATGCCAAAAATATTATGCAAATGAGCTGAAAGTTTTTTGGTAGTCTATTTAGATCCCTATGACTGAGAAACAAGTGAAAAAAATTTAATTTTTTTTCTGGAATTTGGGTGGAACTGAAGAGGATATATATATATATATATATATATATATATATATATATATATATATATATATATATATATATATATATATATATATATATATATATATATATATATATATATATATATATATATATATATATATATATATATATATATATATCTATATATATATATATATATATATATATAAACTATAATAAGAAAAAAAACTTTTTCAAAACTTTAAACAGCTGTATCTCCGAAACGGAGCGTCCTAGAGCAAAAAGGACCTCGGATTCGTGATCCTCGGGCCGAGTTCTATAAGGAACCATTACAATTTTTTGATTCGGACAACTTTTATTTTTCAAAATTTTAAACCGCTGATTCGTGATCCTCGGGCCGAGTTCTATAAGGACCCATTAGAATTTTTTGATTTGGACAACTTTGATTTGTCAAAACTTTAAACCGCTGTATCTCCAAAACGGCGCGTCCTAGAGCAAAAAGGACCTCGGATTCGTGTTCATCGGGCCGAGTTCTATGAAGACCCAATACAATTTTTCAGTTTTGACAACTTTAATTTTTCAAAACTTTAAACCGCTGTATCTCCGAAACGGAGCGTCCTAGAGCAAAAAGGACCTCTGATTCGTGATCCACGGGCCGAGTTCTATAAGCATTTAATACAATTTTTCAGTTTTGACAACTTTAATTTTTCAAAACTTTAAACCGCTGTATCTCCGAAACGGAGCGTCCTAGAGCAAAAAGGACCTCTGACTCGTGATCCTCGGGCCGAGTTCTATAAGGACATAATACAATTATTCAGTTTTGACAACTTTAATTTTTCAAAACTTTAAACCGCTGTATCTCCGAAACGGAGCGTCCTAGAGCAAAAAGGACCTCTGATTCGTGATCCTCGGGCCGAGTTCTATAAGGACCCATTAGAATTTTTTGATTTGGACAACTTTTATTTGTCAAAACTTTAAACCGCTGTATCTCCAAAACGGCGCGTCCTAGAGCAAAAAGGACCTCGGATTCGTGATCATCGGGCCGAGTTCTATAAGGACATAATACAATTTTTCAGTTTTGACAACTTTAATTTTTCAAAACTTTAAACCGCTTTATCTCCGAAACGGCGCGTCCTAGAGCAAAAAGGACCTCTGATTCGTGTTCATCGGGCCGAGTTCTATAAGGACCCGATACAATTTTTCAGTTTTGACAACTTTAATTTTTCAAAACTTTAAACCGCTGTATCTCCGAAACGGAGCGTCCTAGAGCAAAAAGGACCTCTGATTCGTGATCCACGGGCCGAGTTCTATAAGGACATAATACAATTTTTCAGTTTTGACAACATTAATTTTTCAAAACTTTAAACCGCTGTATCTCCGAAACGGAGCGTCCTAGAGCAAAAAGGACCTCTGATTCGTGATGCTCGGGCCGAGTTCTATAAGGAACCATTACAATTTTTTGATTCGGACAACTTTTATTTTTCAAAACTTTAAACCGCTGTATCTCCGAAACGGAGCGTCCTAGAGCAAAAAGGACCTCTGATTCGTGATCCTCGGGCCGAGTTCTATAAGGACCCATTAGAATTTTTTGATTTGGACAACTTTTATTTGTCAAAACTTTAAACCGCTGTATCTCCAAAACGGCGCGTCCTAGAGCAAAAAGGACCTCTGATTCGTGATGCTCGGGCCGAGTTCTATAAGGAACCATTACAATTTTTTGATTCGGACAACTTTTATTTTTCAAAACTTTAAACCGCTGTATCTCCGAAACGGAGCGTCCTAGAGCAAAAAGGACCTCTGATTCGTGATCCTCGGGCCGAGTTCTATAAAGGCCCAATACAATTTTTCAGTTTTGACAACTTAAATTTTTCAAAACTTTAAACCGCTGTATCTCCGAAACGGAGCGTCCTAGAGGAAAAAAGACCTCGGATTCGTGATCTTCGGGCCGAGTTCTATAAGGACCCATCACAATTTTTTGATTCGGACAACTTTTATTTTTCAAAACTTTAAACCGCTGTATCTCCGAAACGGAGCGTCCTAGAGCAAAAAGGACCTCTGATTCGTGATCATCGGGCCGAGTTCTATAAGGACATAATACAATTTTTCAGTTTTGACAACTTTAATTTTTCAAAACTTTAAACCGCTTTATCTCCGAAACGGCGCGTCCTAGAGCAAAAAGGACCTCTGATTCGTGTTCATCGGGCCGAGTTCTATAAGGACCCGATACAATTTTTCAGTTTTGACAACTTTAATTTTTCAAAACTTTAAACCGCTGTATCTCCGAAACGGAGCGTCCTAGAGCAAAAAGGGCCTCTGATTCGTGATCCTCGGGCCGAGTTCTATAAGGACATAATACAATTTTTCAGTTTTGACAACTTTTATTTTTCAAAACTTTAAACCGCTGTATCTCCGAAACGGAGCGTCCTAGAGCAAAAAGGACCTCTGATTCGTGATCCTCGGGCCGAGTTCTATAAGGACCCATTAGAATTTTTTGATTTGGACAACTTTTATTTGTCAAAACTTTAAACCGCTGTATCTCCAAAACGGAGCGTCCTAGAGCAAAAAGGACCTCTGATTCGTGATCATCGGGCCGAGTTCTATAAGGACATAATACAATTTTTCAGTTTTGACAACTTTAATTTTTCAAAACTTTAAACCGCTTTATCTCCGAAACGGCGCGTCCTAGAGCAAAAAGGACCTCTGATTCGTGTTCATCGGGCCGAGTTCTATAAGGAACCGATACAATTTTTCAGTTTTGACAACTTTAATTTTTCAAAACTTTAAACCGCTGTATCTCCGAAACGGAGCGTCCTAGAGCAAAAAGGACCTCTGATTCGTGATCCACGGGCCGAGTTCTATAAGGACATAATACAATTTTTCAGTTTTGACAACATTAATTTTTCAAAACTTTAAACCGCTGTATCTCCGAAACGGAGCGTCCTAGAGCAAAAAAGACCTCGGATTCGTGATCTTCGGGCCGAGTTCTATAAGAACCCATCACAATTTTTTGATTCGGACAACTTTTATTTTTCAAAACTTTAAACCGCTGTATCTCCGAAACGGAGCGTCCTAGAGCAAAAAGGACCTCTGATTCGTGATCATCGGGCCGAGTTCTATAAGGACATAATACAATTTTTCAGTTTTGACAACTTTAATTTTTCAAAACTTTAAACCGCTTTATCTCCGAAACGGCGCGTCCTAGAGCAAAAAGGACCTCTGATTCGTGTTCATCGGGCCGAGTTCTATAAGGACCCGATACAATTTTTCAGTTTTGACAACTTTAATTTTTCAAAACTTTAAACCGCTGTATCTCCGAAACGGAGCGTCCTAGAGCAAAAAGGACCTCTGATTCGTGATCCACGGGCCGAGTTCTATAAGGACATAATACAATTTTTCAGTTTTGACAACATTAATTTTTCAAAACTTTAAACCGCTGTATCTCCGAAACGGAGCGTCCTAGAGCAAAAAAGACCTCGGATTCGTGATCTTCGGGCCGAGTTCTATAAGAACCCATCACAATTTTTTGATTCGGACAACTTTTATTTTTCAAAACTTTAAACCGCTGTATCTCCGAAACGGAGCGTCCTAGAGCAAAAAGGACCTCTGATTCGTGATCATCGGGCCGAGTTCTATAAGGACATAATACAATTTTTCAGTTTTGACAACTTTAATTTTTCAAAACTTTAAACCGCTTTATCTCCGAAACGGCGCGTCCTAGAGCAAAAAGGACCTCTGATTCGTGTTCATCGGGCCGAGTTCTATAAGGACCCGATACAATTTTTCAGTTTTGACAACTTTAATTTTTCAAAACTTTAAACCGCTGTATCTCCGAAACGGAGCGTCCTAGAGCAAAAAGGACCTCTGATTCGTGATCCACGGGCCGAGTTCTATAAGGACATAATACAATTTTTCAGTTTTGACAACATTAATTTTTCAAAACTTTAAACCGCTGTATCTCCGAAACGGAGCGTCCTAGAGCAAAAAGGACCTCTGATTCGTGATGCTCGGGCCGAGTTCTATAAGGAACCATTACAATTTTTTGATTCGGACAACTTTTATTTTTCAAAACTTTAAACCGCTGTATCTCCGAAACGGAGCGTCCTAGAGCAAAAAGGACCTCTGATTCGTGATCCTCGGGCCGAGTTCTATAAGGACCCATTAGAATTTTTTGATTTGGACAACTTTTATTTGTCAAAACTTTAAACCGCTGTATCTCCAAAACGGCGCGTCCTAGAGCAAAAAGGACCTCTGATTCGTGATGCTCGGGCCGAGTTCTATAAGGAACCATTACAATTTTTTGATTCGGACAACTTTTATTTTTCAAAACTTTAAACCGCTGTATCTCCGAAACGGAGCGTCCTAGAGCAAAAAGGACCTCTGATTCGTGATCCTCGGGCCGAGTTCTATAAAGGCCCAATACAATTTTTCAGTTTTGACAACTTAAATTTTTCAAAACTTTAAACCGCTGTATCTCCGAAACGGAGCGTCCTAGAGGAAAAAAGACCTCGGATTCGTGATCTTCGGGCCGAGTTCTATAAGGACCCATCACAATTTTTTGATTCGGACTACTTTTATTTTTCAAAACTTTAAACCGCTGTATCTCCGAAACGGAGCGTCCTAGAGCAAAAAGGACCTCTGATTCGTGATCATCGGGCCGAGTTCTATAAGGACATAATACAATTTTTCAGTTTTGACAACTTTAATTTTTCAAAACTTTAAACCGCTTTATCTCCGAAACGGCGCGTCCTAGAGCAAAAAGGACCTCTGATTCGTGTTCATCGGGCCGAGTTCTATAAGGACCCGATACAATTTTTCAGTTTTGACAACTTTAATTTTTCAAAACTTTAAACCGCTGTATCTCCGAAACGGAGCGTCCTAGAGCAAAAAGGGCCTCTGATTCGTGATCCTCGGGCCGAGTTCTATAAGGACATAATACAATTTTTCAGTTTTGACAACTTTTATTTTTCAAAACTTTAAACCGCTGTATCTCCGAAACGGAGCGTCCTAGAGCAAAAAGGACCTCTGATTCGTGATCCTCGGGCCGAGTTCTATAAGGACCCATTAGAATTTTTTGATTTGGACAACTTTTATTTGTCAAAACTTTAAACCGCTGTATCTCCAAAACGGCGCGTCCTAGAGCAAAAAGGACCTCGGATTCGTGATCATCGGGCCGAGTTCTATGAAGACACAATACAATTTTTCAGTTTTGACAACTTTAATTTTTCAAAACTTTAAACCGCTTTATCTCCGAAACGGCGCGTCCTAGAGCAAAAAGGACCTCTGATTCGTGATCCTCGGGCCGAGTTCTATAAGGACATAATACAATTATTCAGTTTTGACAACTTTAATTTTTCAAAACTTTAAACCACTGTATCTCCGAAACGGAGCGTCCTAGAGCAAAAAGGACCTCTGATTCGTGATCCTCGGGCCGAGTTCTATAAGGACCCATTAGAATTTTTTGATTTGGACAACTTTTATTTGTCAAAACTTTAAACCGCTGTATCTCCAAAACGGCGCGTCCTAGAGCAAAAAGGACCTCGGATTCGTGATCATCGGGCCGAGTTCTATGAAGACCCAATACAATTTTTCAGTTTTGACAACTTTAATTTTTCAAAACTTTAAACCGCTTTATCTCCGAAACGGCGCGTCCTAGAGCAAAAAGGACCTCGGATTCGTGATCATCGGGCCGAGTTCTATAAAGGCCCAATACAATTTTTCAGTTTTGACAACTTTAATTTTTCAAAACTTTAAACCGCTGTTGCTCCGAAACGGAGCGTCCTAGAGGAAAAAAGACCTCGGATTCGTGATCTTCGGGCCGAGTTCTATAAGGACCCATCACAATTTTTTGATTCGGACAACTTTTATTTTTCAAAACTTTAAACCGCTGTATCTCCGAAACGGAGCGTCCTAGAGCAAAAAGGACCTCTGATTCGTGATCATCGGGCCGAGTTCTATAAGGACATAATACAATTTTTCAGTTTTGACAACTTTAATTTTTCAAAACTTTAAACCGCTTTATCTCCGAAACGGCGCGTCCTAGAGCAAAAAGGACCTCTGATTCGTGTTCATCGGGCCGAGTTCTATAAGGACCCGATACAATTTTTCAGTTTTGACAACTTTAATTTTTCAAAACTTTAAACCGCTGTATCTCCGAAACGGAGCGTCCTAGAGCAAAAAGGACCTCTGATTCGTGATCCACGGGCCGAGTTCTATAAGGACCCAATACAATTTTTCAGTTTTGACAACTTTAATTTTTCAAAACTTTAAACCGCTGTATCTCCGAAACGGAGCGTCCTAGAGCAAAAAGGACCTCTGATTCGTGATCCACGGGCCGAGTTCTATAAGGACCCAATACAATTTTTCAGTTTTGACAACTTTAATTTTTCAAAACTTTAAACCGCTGTATCTCCGAAACGGAGCGTCCTAGAGCAAAAAGGACCTCTGATTCGTGATCCACGGGCCGAGTTCTATAAGGACATAATACAATTTTTCAGTTTTGACAACTTTAATTTTTCAAAACTTTAAACCGCTGTATCTCCGAAACGGAGCGTCCTAGAGCAAAAAGGACCTCTGATTCGTGATGCTCGGGCCGAGTTCTATAAGGAACCATTAAAATTTTTTGATTCGGACAACTTTTATTTTTCAAAACTTTAAACCGCTGTATCTCCGAAACGGAGCGTCCTAGAGCAAAAAGGACCTCTGATTCGTGATCATCGGGCCGAGTTCTATAAGGACATAATACAATTTTTCAGTTTTGACAACTTTAATTTTTCAAAACTTTAAACCGCTTTATCTCCGAAACGGCGCGTCCTAGAGCAAAAAGGACTTCTGATTCGTGATCCTCGGGCCGAGTTCTATAAGGACATAATACAATTATTCAGTTTTGACAACTTTAATTTTTCAAAACTTTAAACCGCTGTATCTCCGAAACGGAGCGTCCTAGAGCAAAAAGGACCTCTGATTCGTGATCCTCGGGCCGAGTTCTATAAGGACATAATACAATTATTCAGTTTTGACAACTTTAATTTTTCAAAACTTTAAACCGCTGTATCTCCAAAACGGCGCGTCCTAGAGCAAAAAGGACCTCGGATTCGTGATCATCGGGCCGAGTTCTATGAAGACCCAATACAATTTTTCAGTTTTGACAACTTTAATTTTTCAAAACTTTAAACCGCTTTATCTCCGAAACGGCGCGTCCTAGAGCAAAAAGGACCTCGGATTCGTGATCATCGGGCCGAGTTCTATAAAGGCCCAATACAATTTTTCAGTTTTGACAACTTAAATTTTTCAAAACTTTAAACCGCTGTATCTCCGAAACGGAGCGTCCTAGAGCAAAAAAGACCTCGGATTCGTGATCCTCGGGCCGAGTTCTATAAGGACCCATCACAATTTTTTGATTCGGACAACTTTTATTTTTCAAAACTTTAAACCGCTGTATCTCCGAAACGGAGCGTCCTAGAGCAAAAAGGACCTCTGATTCGTGATCATCGGGCCGAGTTCTATAAGGACATAATACAATTTTTCAGTTTTGACAACTTTAATTTTTCAAAACTTTAAACCGCTGTATCTCCGAAACGGAGCGTCCTAGAGCAAAAAGGACCTCTGATTCGTGACCCTCGGGCCGAGTTCTATAAGGACCCATTAGAATTTTTTGATTTGGACAACTTTTATTTGTCAAAACTTTAAACCGCTGTATCTCCAAAACGGCGCGTCCTAGAGCAAAAAGGACCTCGGATTCGTGATCATCGGGCCGAGTTCTATAAAGGCCCAATACAATTTTTCAGTTTTGACAACTTAAATTTTTCAAAACTTTAAACCGCTGTATCTCCGAAACGGAGCGTCCTAGAGCAAAAAGGACCTCTGATTCGTGATCATCGGGCCGAGTTCTATAAGGACCCATTAGAATTTTTTGATTTGGACAACTTTTATTTGTCAAAACTTTAAACCGCTGTATCTCCAAAACGGCGCGTCCTAGAGCAAAAAGGACCTCGGATTCGTGATCATCGGGCCGAGTTCTATGAAGACACAATACAATTTTTCAGTTTTGACAACTTTAATTTTTCAAAACTTTAAACCGCTTTATCTCCGAAACGGCGCGTCCTAGAGCAAAAAGGACTTCTGATTCGTGATCCTCGGGCCGAGTTCTATAAGGACATAATACAATTATTCAGTTTTGACAACTTTAATTTTTCAAAACTTTAAACCGCTGTATCTCCGAAACGGAGCGTCCTAGAGCAAAAAGGACCTCTGATTCGTGATCCTCGGGCCGAGTTCTATAAGGACATAATACAATTATTCAGTTTTGACAACTTTAATTTTTCAAAACTTTAAACCGCTGTATCTCCAAAACGGCGCGTCCTAGAGCAAAAAGGACCTCGGATTCGTGATCATCGGGCCGAGTTCTATGAAGACCCAATACAATTTTTCAGTTTTGACAACTTTAATTTTTCAAAACTTTAAACCGCTTTATCTCCGAAACGGCGCGTCCTAGAGCAAAAAGGACCTCGGATTCGTGATCATCGGGCCGAGTTCTATAAAGGCCCAATACAATTTTTCAGTTTTGACAACTTAAATTTTTCAAAACTTTAAACCGCTGTATCTCCGAAACGGAGCGTCCTAGAGCAAAAAAGACCTCGGATTCGTGATCCTCGGGCCGAGTTCTATAAGGACCCATCACAATTTTTTGATTCGGACAACTTTTATTTTTCAAAACTTTAAACCGCTGTATCTCCGAAACGGAGCGTCCTAGAGCAAAAAGGACCTCTGATTCGTGATCATCGGGCCGAGTTCTATAAGGACATAATACAATTTTTCAGTTTTGACAACTTTAATTTTTCAAAACTTTAAACCGCTGTATCTCCGAAACGGAGCGTCCTAGAGCAAAAAGGACCTCTGATTCGTGACCCTCGGGCCGAGTTCTATAAGGACCCATTAGAATTTTTTGATTTGGACAACTTTTATTTGTCAAAACTTTAAACCGCTGTATCTCCAAAACGGCGCGTCCTAGAGCAAAAAGGACCTCGGATTCGTGATCATCGGGCCGAGTTCTATAAAGGCCCAATACAATTTTTCAGTTTTGACAACTTAAATTTTTCAAAACTTTAAACCGCTGTATCTCCGAAACGGAGCGTCCTAGAGCAAAAAGGACCTCTGATTCGTGATCATCGGGCCGAGTTCTATAAGGACATAATACAATTTTTCAGTTTTGACAACTTTAATTTTTCAAAACTTTAAACCGCTTTATCTCCGAAACGGCGCGTCCTAGAGCAAAAAGGACTTCTGATTCGTGATCCTCGGGCCGAGTTCTATAAGGACATAATACAATTATTCAGTTTTGACAACTTTAATTTTTCAAAACTTTAAACCGCTGTATCTCCGAAACGGAGCGTCCTAGAGCAAAAAGGACCTCTGATTCGTGATCCTCGGGCCGAGTTCTATAAGGACATAATACAATTATTCAGTTTTGACAACTTTAATTTTTCAAAACTTTAAACCGCTGTATCTCCAAAACGGCGCGTCCTAGAGCAAAAAGGACCTCGGATTCGTGATCATCGGGCCGAGTTCTATGAAGACCCAATACAATTTTTCAGTTTTGACAACTTTAATTTTTCAAAACTTTAAACCGCTTTATCTCCGAAACGGCGCGTCCTAGAGCAAAAAGGACCTCGGATTCGTGATCATCGGGCCGAGTTCTATAAAGGCCCAATACAATTTTTCAGTTTTGACAACTTGAATTTTTCAAAACTTTAAACCGCTGTATCTCCGAAACGGAGCGTCCTAGAGCAAAAAAGACCTCGGATTCGTGATCCTCGGGCCGAGTTCTATAAGGACCCATCACAATTTTTTGATTCGGACAACTTTTATTTTTCAAAACTTTAAACCGCTGTATCTCCGAAACGGAGCGTCCTAGAGCAAAAAGGACCTCTGATTCGTGATCATCGGGCCGAGTTCTATAAGGACATAATACAATTTTTCAGTTTTGACAACTTTAATTTTTCAAAACTTTAAACCGCTGTATCTCCGAAACGGAGCGTCCTAGAGCAAAAAGGACCTCTGATTCGTGACCCTCGGGCCGAGTTCTATAAGGACCCATTAGAATTTTTTGATTTGGACAACTTTTATTTGTCAAAACTTTAAACCGCTGTATCTCCAAAACGGCGCGTCCTAGAGCAAAAAGGACCTCGGATTCGTGATCATCGGGCCGAGTTCTATAAAGGCCCAATACAATTTTTCAGTTTTGACAACTTAAATTTTTCAAAACTTTAAACCGCTGTATCTCCGAAACGGAGCGTCCTAGAGCAAAAAAGACCTCGGATTCGTGATCCTCGGGCCGAGTTCTATAAGGACCCATCACAATTTTTTGATTCGGACAACTTTTATTTTTCAAAACTTTAAACCGCTGTATCTCCGAAACGGAGCGTCCTAGAGCAAAAAGGACCTCTGATTCGTGATCATCGGGCCGAGTTCTATAAGGACATAATACAATTTTTCAGTTTTGACAACTTTAATTTTTCAAAACTTTAAACCGCTGTATCTCCGAAACGGAGCGTCCTAGAGCAAAAAGGACCTCTGATTCGTGATCCTCGGGCCGAGTTCTATAAGGACCCATTAGAATTTTTTGATTTGGACAACTTTTATTTGTCAAAACTTTAAACCGCTGTATCTCCAAAACGGCGCGTCCTAGAGCAAAAAGGACCTCGGATTCGTGATCATCGGGCCGAGTTCTATGAAGACACAATACAATTTTTCAGTTTTGACAACTTTAATTTTTCAAAACTTTAAACCGCTTTATCTCCGAAACGGCGCGTCCTAGAGCAAAAAGGACCTCGGATTCGTGATCATCGGGCCGAGTTCTATAAAGGCCCAATACAATTTTTCAGTTTTGACAACTTTAATTTTTCAAAACTTTAAACCGCTGTTGCTCCGAAACGGAGCGTCCTAGAGCAAAAAGGACCTCTGATTCGTGATCCTCGGGCCGAGTTCTATAAGGACATAATACAATTATTCAGTTTTGACAACTTTAATTTTTCAAAACTTTAAACCGCTGTATCTCCAAAACGGCGCGTCCTAGAGCAAAAAGGACCTCGGATTCGTGATCATCGGGCCGAGTTCTATGAAGACCCAATACAATTTTTCAGTTTTGACAACTTTAATTTTTCAAAACTTTAAACCGCTGTATCTCCGAAACGGAGCGTCCTAGAGCAAAAAGGACCTCTGATTCGTGATGCTCGGGCCGAGTTCTATAAGGAACCATTACAATTTTTTGATTCAGACAACTTTTATTTTTCAAAACTTTAAACCGCTGTATCTCCGAAACGGAGCGTCCTAGAGCAAAAAGGACCTCTGATTCGTGATCATCGGGCCGAGTTCTATAAGGACATAATACAATTTTTCAGTTTTGACAACTTTAATTTTTCAAAACTTTAAACCGCTTTATCTCCGAAACGGCGCGTCCTAGAGCAAAAAGGACTTCTGATTCGTGATCCTCGGGCCGAGTTCTATAAGGACATAATACAATTATTCAGTTTTGACAACTTTAATTTTTCAAAACTTTAAACCGCTGTATCTCCGAAACGGAGCGTCCTAGAGCAAAAAGGACCTCTGATTCGTGATCCTCGGGCCGAGTTCTATAAGGACATAATACAATTATTCAGTTTTGACAACTTTAATTTTTCAAAACTTTAAACCGCTGTATCTCCAAAACGGCGCGTCCTAGAGCAAAAAGGACCTCGGATTCGTGATCATCGGGCCGAGTTCTATGAAGACCCAATACAATTTTTCAGTTTTGACAACTTTAATTTTTCAAAACTTTAAACCGCTTTATCTCCGAAACGGCGCGTCCTAGAGCAAAAAGGACCTCGGATTCGTGATCATCGGGCCGAGTTCTATAAAGGCCCAATACAATTTTTCAGTTTTGACAACTTAAATTTTTCAAAACTTTAAACCGCTGTATCTCCGAAACGGAGCGTCCTAGAGCAAAAAAGACCTCGGATTCGTGATCCTCGGGCCGAGTTCTATAAGGACCCATCACAATTTTTTGATTCGGACAACTTTTATTTTTCAAAACTTTAAACCGCTGTATCTCCGAAACGGAGCGTCCTAGAGCAAAAAGGACCTCTGATTCGTGATCATCGGGCCGAGTTCTATAAGGACATAATACAATTTTTCAGTTTTGACAACTTTAATTTTTCAAAACTTTAAACCGCTGTATCTCCGAAACGGAGCGTCCTAGAGCAAAAAGGACCTCTGATTCGTGACCCTCGGGCCGAGTTCTATAAGGACCCATTAGAATTTTTTGATTTGGACAACTTTTATTTGTCAAAACTTTAAACCGCTGTATCTCCAAAACGGCGCGTCCTAGAGCAAAAAGGACCTCGGATTCGTGATCATCGGGCCGAGTTCTATAAAGGCCCAATACAATTTTTCAGTTTTGACAACTTAAATTTTTCAAAACTTTAAACCGCTGTATCTCCGAAACGGAGCGTCCTAGAGCAAAAAGGACCTCTGATTCGTGATCATCGGGCCGAGTTCTATAAGGACATAATACAATTTTTCAGTTTTGACAACTTTAATTTTTCAAAACTTTAAACCGCTTTATCTCCGAAACGGCGCGTCCTAGAGCAAAAAGGACTTCTGATTCGTGATCCTCGGGCCGAGTTCTATAAGGACATAATACAATTATTCAGTTTTGACAACTTTAATTTTTCAAAACTTTAAACCGCTGTATCTCCGAAACGGAGCGTCCTAGAGCAAAAAGGACCTCTGATTCGTGATCCTCGGGCCGAGTTCTATAAGGACATAATACAATTATTCAGTTTTGACAACTTTAATTTTTCAAAACTTTAAACCGCTGTATCTCCAAAACGGCGCGTCCTAGAGCAAAAAGGACCTCGGATTCGTGATCATCGGGCCGAGTTCTATGAAGACCCAATACAATTTTTCAGTTTTGACAACTTTAATTTTTCAAAACTTTAAACCGCTTTATCTCCGAAACGGCGCGTCCTAGAGCAAAAAGGACCTCGGATTCGTGATCATCGGGCCGAGTTCTATAAAGGCCCAATACAATTTTTCAGTTTTGACAACTTAAATTTTTCAAAACTTTAAACCGCTGTATCTCCGAAACGGAGCGTCCTAGAGCAAAAAAGACCTCGGATTCGTGATCCTCGGGCCGAGTTCTATAAGGACCCATCACAATTTTTTGATTCGGACAACTTTTATTTTTCAAAACTTTAAACCGCTGTATCTCCGAAACGGAGCGTCCTAGAGCAAAAAGGACCTCTGATTCGTGATCATCGGGCCGAGTTCTATAAGGACATAATACAATTTTTCAGTTTTGACAACTTTAATTTTTCAAAACTTTAAACCGCTGTATCTCCGAAACGGAGCGTCCTAGAGCAAAAAGGACCTCTGATTCGTGACCCTCGGGCCGAGTTCTATAAGGACCCATTAGAATTTTTTGATTTGGACAACTTTTATTTGTCAAAACTTTAAACCGCTGTATCTCCAAAACGGCGCGTCCTAGAGCAAAAAGGACCTCGGATTCGTGATCATCGGGCCGAGTTCTATAAAGGCCCAATACAATTTTTCAGTTTTGACAACTTAAATTTTTCAAAACTTTAAACCGCTGTATCTCCGAAACGGAGCGTCCTAGAGCAAAAAGGACCTCTGATTCGTGATCATCGGGCCGAGTTCTATAAGGACATAATACAATTTTTCAGTTTTGACAACTTTAATTTTTCAAAACTTTAAACCGCTTTATCTCCGAAACGGCGCGTCCTAGAGCAAAAAGGACTTCTGATTCGTGATCCTCGGGCCGAGTTCTATAAGGACATAATACAATTATTCAGTTTTGACAACTTTAATTTTTCAAAACTTTAAACCGCTGTATCTCCGAAACGGAGCGTCCTAGAGCAAAAAGGACCTCTGATTCGTGATCCTCGGGCCGAGTTCTATAAGGACATAATACAATTATTCAGTTTTGACAACTTTAATTTTTCAAAACTTTAAACCGCTGTATCTCCAAAACGGCGCGTCCTAGAGCAAAAAGGACCTCGGATTCGTGATCATCGGGCCGAGTTCTATGAAGACCCAATACAATTTTTCAGTTTTGACAACTTTAATTTTTCAAAACTTTAAACCGCTTTATCTCCGAAACGGCGCGTCCTAGAGCAAAAAGGACCTCGGATTCGTGATCATCGGGCCGAGTTCTATAAAGGCCCAATACAATTTTTCAGTTTTGACAACTTAAATTTTTCAAAACTTTAATCCGCTGTATCTCCGAAACGGAGCGTCCTAGAGCAAAAAAGACCTCGGATTCGTGATCCTCGGGCCGAGTTCTATAAGGACCCATCACAATTTTTTGATTCGGACAACTTTTATTTTTCAAAACTTTAAACCGCTGTATCTCCGAAACGGAGCGTCCTAGAGCAAAAAGGACCTCTGATTCGTGATCATCGGGCCGAGTTCTATAAGGACATAATACAATTTTTCAGTTTTGACAACTTTAATTTTTCAAAACTTTAAACCGCTGTATCTCCGAAACGGAGCGTCCTAGAGCAAAAAGGACCTCTGATTCGTGACCCTCGGGCCGAGTTCTATAAGGACCCATTAGAATTTTTTGATTTGGACAACTTTTATTTGTCAAAACTTTAAACCGCTGTATCTCCAAAACGGCGCGTCCTAGAGCAAAAAGGACCTCGGATTCGTGATCATCGGGCCGAGTTCTATAAAGGCCCAATACAATTTTTCAGTTTTGACAACTTAAATTTTTCAAAACTTTAAACCGCTGTATCTCCGAAACGGAGCGTCCTAGAGCAAAAAAGACCTCGGATTCGTGATCCTCGGGCCGAGTTCTATAAGGACCCATCACAATTTTTTGATTCGGACAACTTTTATTTTTCAAAACTTTAAACCGCTGTATCTCCGAAACGGAGCGTCCTAGAGCAAAAAGGACCTCTGATTCGTGATCATCGGGCCGAGTTCTATAAGGACATAATACAATTTTTCAGTTTTGACAACTTTAATTTTTCAAAACTTTAAACCGCTGTATCTCCGAAACGGAGCGTCCTAGAGCAAAAAGGACCTCTGATTCGTGATCCTCGGGCCGAGTTCTATAAGGACCCATTAGAATTTTTTGATTTGGACAACTTTTATTTGTCAAAACTTTAAACCGCTGTATCTCCAAAACGGCGCGTCCTAGAGCAAAAAGGACCTCGGATTCGTGATCATCGGGCCGAGTTCTATGAAGACACAATACAATTTTTCAGTTTTGACAACTTTAATTTTTCAAAACTTTAAACCGCTTTATCTCCGAAACGGCGCGTCCTAGAGCAAAAAGGACCTCGGATTCGTGATCATCGGGCCGAGTTCTATAAAGGCCCAATACAATTTTTCAGTTTTGACAACTTTAATTTTTCAAAACTTTAAACCGCTGTTGCTCCGAAACGGAGCGTCCTAGAGCAAAAAGGACCTCTGATTCGTGATCCACGGGCCGAGTTCCCTAAGGACATAATACAATTTTTCAGTTTTGACAACTTTAATTTTTCAAAACTTTAAACCGCTGTATCTCCGAAACGGAGCGTCCTAGAGCAAAAAGGACCTCTGATTCGTGATCCTCGGGCCGAGTTCTATAAGGACATAATACAATTATTCAGTTTTGACAACTTTAATTTTTCAAAACTTTAAACCGCTGTATCTCCAAAACGGCGCGTCCTAGAGCAAAAAGGACCTCTGATTCGTGATCCTCGGGCCGAGTTCTATAAGGACCCATTAGAATTTTTTGATTTGGACAACTTTTATTTGTCAAAACTTTAAACCGCTGTATCTCCAAAACGGCGCGTCCTAGAGCAAAAAGGACCTCGGATTCGTGATCATCGGGCCGAGTTCTATGAAGACACAATACAATTTTTCAGTTTTGACAACTTTAATTTTTCAAAACTTTAAACCGCTTTATCTCCGAAACGGCGCGTCCTAGAGCAAAAAGGACCTCGGATTCGTGATCATCGGGCCGAGTTCTATAAAGGCCCAATACAATTTTTCAGTTTTGACAACTTAAATTTTTCAAAACTTTAAACCGCTGTATCTCCGAAACGGAGCGTCCTAGAGCAAAAAAGACCTCGGATTCGTGATCTTCGGGCCGAGTTCTATAAGGACCCATCACAATTTTTTGATTCGGACAACTTTTATTTTTCAAAACTTTAAACCGCTGTATCTCCGAAACGGAGCGTCCTAGAGCAAAAAGGACCTCTGATTCGTGATCATCGGGCCGAGTTCTATGAAGACACAATACAATTTTTCAGTTTTGACAACTTAAATTTTTCAAAACTTTAAACCGCTGTATCTCCGAAACGGAGCGTCCTAGAGCAAAAAAGACCTCGGATTCGTGATCTTCGGGCCGAGTTCTATAAGGACCTATCACAATTTTTTGATTCGGACAACTTTTATTTTTCAAAACTTTAAACCGCTGTATCTCCGAAACGGAGCGTCCTAGAGCAAAAAGGACCTCTGATTCGTGATCATCGGGCCGAGTTCTATAAGGACATAATACAATTTTTCAGTTTTGACAACTTTAATTTTTCAAAACTTTAAACCGCTGTATCTCCGAAACGGAGCGTCCTAGAGCAAAAAGGACCTCTGATTCGTGATCCACGGGCCGAGTTCCCTAAGGACATAATACAATTTTTCAGTTTTGACAACTTTAATTTTTCAAAACTTTAAACCGCTGTATCTCCGAAACGGAGCGTCCTAGAGCAAAAAGGACCTCTGATTCGTGATCCACGGGCCGAGTTCCCTAAGGACATAATACAATTTTTCAGTTTTGACAACTTTAATTTTTCAAAACTTTAAACCGCTTTATCTCCGAAACGGCGCGTCCTAGAGCAAAAAGGACCTCGGATTCGTGATCATCGGGCCGAGTTCTATAAAGGCCCAATACAATTTTTCAGTTTTGACAACTTTAATTTTTCAAAACTTTAAACCGCTGTTGCTCCGAAACGGAGCGTCCTAGAGCAAAAAGGACCTCTGATTCGTGATCCACGGGCCGAGTTCCCTAAGGACATAATACAATTTTTCAGTTTTGACAACTTTAATTTTTCAAAACTTTAAACCGCTGTATCTCCGAAACGGAGCGTCCTAGAGCAAAAAGGACCTCTGATTCGTGATCCTCGGGCCGAGTTCTATAAGGACATAATACAATTATTCAGTTTTGACAACTTTAATTTTTCAAAACTTTAAACCGCTGTATCTCCAAAACGGCGCGTCCTAGAGCAAAAAGGACCTCGGATTCGTGATCATCGGGCCGAGTTCTATGAAGACCCAATACAATTTTTCAGTTTTGACAACTTTAATTTTTCAAAACTTTAAACCGCTTTATCTCCGAAACGGCGCGTCCTAGAGCAAAAAGGACCTCGGATTCGTGATCATCGGGCCGAGTTCTATAAAGGCCCAATACAATTTTTCAGTTTTGACAACTTAAATTTTTCAAAACTTTAAACCGCTGTATCTCCGAAACGGAGCGTCCTAGAGCAAAAAAGACCTCGGATTCGTGATCCTCGGGCCGAGTTCTATAAGGACCCATCACAATTTTTTGATTCGGACAACTTTTATTTTTCAAAACTTTAAACCGCTGTATCTCCGAAACGGAGCGTCCTAGAGCAAAAAGGACCTCTGATTCGTGATCATCGGGCCGAGTTCTATAAGGACATAATACAATTTTTCAGTTTTGACAACTTTAATTTTTCAAAACTTTAAACCGCTGTATCTCCGAAACGGAGCGTCCTAGAGCAAAAAGGACCTCTGATTCGTGACCCTCGGGCCGAGTTCTATAAGGACCCATTAGAATTTTTTGATTTGGACAACTTTTATTTGTCAAAACTTTAAACCGCTGTATCTCCAAAACGGCGCGTCCTAGAGCAAAAAGGACTTCTGATTCGTGATCCTCGGGCCGAGTTCTATAAGGACATAATACAATTATTCAGTTTTGACAACTTTAATTTTTCAAAACTTTAAACCGCTGTATCTCCGAAACGGAGCGTCCTAGAGCAAAAAGGACCTCTGATTCGTGATCCTCGGGCCGAGTTCTATAAGGACATAATACAATTTTTCAGTTTTGACAACTTTAATTTTTCAAAACTTTAAACCGCTTTATCTCCGAAACGGCGCGTCCTAGAGCAAAAAGGACTTCTGATTCGTGATCCTCGGGCCGAGTTCTATAAGGACATAATACAATTATTCAGTTTTGACAACTTTAATTTTTCAAAACTTTAAACCGCTGTATCTCCGAAACGGAGCGTCCTAGAGCAAAAAGGACCTCTGATTCGTGATCCTCGGGCCGAGTTCTATAAGGACATAATACAATTATTCAGTTTTGACAACTTTAATTTTTCAAAACTTTAAACCGCTGTATCTCCAAAACGGCGCGTCCTAGAGCAAAAAGGACCTCGGATTCGTGATCATCGGGCCGAGTTCTATGAAGACCCAATACAATTTTTCAGTTTTGACAACTTTAATTTTTCAAAACTTTAAACCGCTTTATCTCCGAAACGGCGCGTCCTAGAGCAAAAAGGACCTCGGATTCGTGATCATCGGGCCGAGTTCTATAAAGGCCCAATACAATTTTTCAGTTTTGACAACTTAAATTTTTCAAAACTTTAAACCGCTGTATCTCCGAAACGGAGCGTCCTAGAGCAAAAAAGACCTCGGATTCGTGATCCTCGGGCCGAGTTCTATAAGGACCCATCACAATTTTTTGATTCGGACAACTTTTATTTTTCAAAACTTTAAACCGCTGTATCTCCGAAACGGAGCGTCCTAGAGCAAAAAGGACCTCTGATTCGTGATCATCGGGCCGAGTTCTATAAGGACATAATACAATTTTTCAGTTTTGACAACTTTAATTTTTCAAAACTTTAAACCGCTTTATCTCCGAAACGGCGCGTCCTAGAGCAAAAAGGACTTCTGATTCGTGATCCTCGGGCCGAGTTCTATAAGGACATAATACAATTATTCAGTTTTGACAACTTTAATTTTTCAAAACTTTAAACCGCTGTATCTCCGAAACGGAGCGTCCTAGAGCAAAAAGGACCTCTGATTCGTGATCCTCGGGCCGAGTTCTATAAGGACATAATACAATTATTCAGTTTTGACAACTTTAATTTTTCAAAACTTTAAACCGCTGTATCTCCAAAACGGCGCGTCCTAGAGCAAAAAGGACCTCGGATTCGTGATCATCGGGCCGAGTTCTATGAAGACCCAATACAATTTTTCAGTTTTGACAACTTTAATTTTTCAAAACTTTAAACCGCTTTATCTCCGAAACGGCGCGTCCTAGAGCAAAAAGGACCTCGGATTCGTGATCATCGGGCCGAGTTCTATAAAGGCCCAATACAATTTTTCAGTTTTGACAACTTAAATTTTTCAAAACTTTAAACCGCTGTATCTCCGAAACGGAGCGTCCTAGAGCAAAAAAGACCTCGGATTCGTGATCCTCGGGCCGAGTTCTATAAGGACCCATCACAATTTTTTGATTCGGACAACTTTTATTTTTCAAAACTTTAAACCGCTGTATCTCCGAAACGGAGCGTCCTAGAGCAAAAAGGACCTCTGATTCGTGATCATCGGGCCGAGTTCTATAAGGACATAATACAATTTTTCAGTTTTGACAACTTTAATTTTTCAAAACTTTAAACCGCTGTATCTCCGAAACGGAGCGTCCTAGAGCAAAAAGGACCTCTGATTCGTGACCCTCGGGCCGAGTTCTATAAGGACCCATTAGAATTTTTTGATTTGGACAACTTTTATTTGTCAAAACTTTAAACCGCTGTATCTCCAAAACGGCGCGTCCTAGAGCAAAAAGGACCTCGGATTCGTGATCATCGGGCCGAGTTCTATAAAGGCCCAATACAATTTTTCAGTTTTGACAACTTAAATTTTTCAAAACTTTAAACCGCTGTATCTCCGAAACGGAGCGTCCTAGAGCAAAAAAGACCTCGGATTCGTGATCCTCGGGCCGAGTTCTATAAGGACCCATCACAATTTTTTGATTCGGACAACTTTTATTTTTCAAAACTTTAAACCGCTGTATCTCCGAAACGGAGCGTCCTAGAGCAAAAAGGACCTCTGATTCGTGATCATCGGGCCGAGTTCTATAAGGACATAATACAATTTTTCAGTTTTGACAACTTTAATTTTTCAAAACTTTAAACCGCTGTATCTCCGAAACGGAGCGTCCTAGAGCAAAAAGGACCTCTGATTCGTGATCCTCGGGCCGAGTTCTATAAGGACCCATTAGAATTTTTTGATTTGGACAACTTTTATTTGTCAAAACTTTAAACCGCTGTATCTCCAAAACGGCGCGTCCTAGAGCAAAAAGGACCTCGGATTCGTGATCATCGGGCCGAGTTCTATGAAGACACAATACAATTTTTCAGTTTTGACAACTTTAATTTTTCAAAACTTTAAACCGCTTTATCTCCGAAACGGCGCGTCCTAGAGCAAAAAGGACCTCGGATTCGTGATCATCGGGCCGAGTTCTATAAAGGCCCAATACAATTTTTCAGTTTTGACAACTTTAATTTTTCAAAACTTTAAACCGCTGTTGCTCCGAAACGGAGCGTCCTAGAGCAAAAAGGACCTCTGATTCGTGATCCACGGGCCGAGTTCCCTAAGGACATAATACAATTTTTCAGTTTTGACAACTTTAATTTTTCAAAACTTTAAACCGCTGTATCTCCGAAACGGAGCGTCCTAGAGCAAAAAGGACCTCTGATTCGTGATCCTCGGGCCGAGTTCTATAAGGACATAATACAATTTTTCAGTTTTGACAACTTTAATTTTTCAAAACTTTAAACCGCTTTATCTCCGAAACGGCGCGTCCTAGAGCAAAAAGGACCTCGGATTCGTGATCATCGGGCCGAGTTCTATAAAGGCCCAATACAATTTTTCAGTTTTGACAACTTTAATTTTTCAAAACTTTAAACCGCTGTTGCTCCGAAACGGAGCGTCCTAGAGCAAAAAGGACCTCTGATTCGTGATCCACGGGCCGAGTTCCCTAAGGACATAATACAATTTTTCAGTTTTGACAACTTTAATTTTTCAAAACTTTAAACCGCTGTATCTCCGAAACGGAGCGTCCTAGAGCAAAAAGGACCTCTGATTCGTGATCCTCGGGCCGAGTTCTATAAGGACATAATACAATTTTTCAGTTTTGACAACTTTAATTTTTCAAAACTTTAAACCGCTTTATCTCCGAAACGGCGCGTCCTAGAGCAAAAAGGACTTCTGATTCGTGATCATCGGGCCGAGTTCTATGAAGACACAATACAATTTTTCAGTTTTGACAACTTTAATTTTTCAAAACTTTAAACCGCTTTATCTCCGAAACGGCGCGTCCTAGAGCAAAAAGGACCTCGGATTCGTGATCATCGGGCCGAGTTCTATAAAGGCCCAATACAATTTTTCAGTTTTGACAACTTTAATTTTTCAAAACTTTAAACCGCTGTTGCTCCGAAACGGAGCGTCCTAGAGCAAAAAGGACCTCTGATTCGTGATCCACGGGCCGAGTTCCCTAAGGACATAATACAATTTTTCAGTTTTGACAACTTTAATTTTTCAAAACTTTAAACCGCTGTATCTCCGAAACGGAGCGTCCTAGAGCAAAAAGGACCTCTGATTCGTGATCCTCGGGCCGAGTTCTATAAGGACATAATACAATTATTCAGTTTTGACAACTTTAATTTTTCAAAACTTTAAACCGCTGTATCTCCAAAACGGCGCGTCCTAGAGCAAAAAGGACCTCTGATTCGTGATCCTCGGGCCGAGTTCTATAAGGACCCATTAGAATTTTTTGATTTGGACAACTTTTATTTGTCAAAACTTTAAACCGCTGTATCTCCAAAACGGCGCGTCCTAGAGCAAAAAGGACCTCGGATTCGTGATCATCGGGCCGAGTTCTATGAAGACACAATACAATTTTTCAGTTTTGACAACTTTAATTTTTCAAAACTTTAAACCGCTTTATCTCCGAAACGGCGCGTCCTAGAGCAAAAAGGACCTCGGATTCGTGATCATCGGGCCGAGTTCTATAAAGGCCCAATACAATTTTTCAGTTTTGACAACTTAAATTTTTCAAAACTTTAAACCGCTGTATCTCCGAAACGGAGCGTCCTAGAGCAAAAAAGACCTCGGATTCGTGATCTTCGGGCCGAGTTCTATAAGGACCCATCACAATTTTTTGATTCGGACAACTTTTATTTTTCAAAACTTTAAACCGCTGTATCTCCGAAACGGAGCGTCCTAGAGCAAAAAGGACCTCTGATTCGTGATCATCGGGCCGAGTTCTATGAAGACACAATACAATTTTTCAGTTTTGACAACTTAAATTTTTCAAAACTTTAAACCGCTGTATCTCCGAAACGGAGCGTCCTAGAGCAAAAAAGACCTCGGATTCGTGATCTTCGGGCCGAGTTCTATAAGGACCTATCACAATTTTTTGATTCGGACAACTTTTATTTTTCAAAACTTTAAACCGCTGTATCTCCGAAACGGAGCGTCCTAGAGCAAAAAGGACCTCTGATTCGTGATCATCGGGCCGAGTTCTATAAGGACATAATACAATTTTTCAGTTTTGACAACTTTAATTTTTCAAAACTTTAAACCGCTGTATCTCCGAAACGGAGCGTCCTAGAGCAAAAAGGACCTCTGATTCGTGATCCACGGGCCGAGTTCCCTAAGGACATAATACAATTTTTCAGTTTTGACAACTTTAATTTTTCAAAACTTTAAACCGCTGTATCTCCGAAACGGAGCGTCCTAGAGCAAAAAGGGCCTCTGATTCGTGATCCTCGGGCCGAGTTCTATAAGGACATAATACAATTTTTCAGTTTTGACAACTTTAATTTTTCAAAACTTTAAACCGCTTTATCTCCGAAACGGCGCGTCCTAGAGCAAAAAGGACCTCGGATTCGTGATCATCGGGCCGAGTTCTATAAAGGCCCAATACAATTTTTCAGTTTTGACAACTTTAATTTTTCAAAACTTTAAACCGCTGTTGCTCCGAAACGGAGCGTCCTAGAGCAAAAAGGACCTCTGATTCGTGATCCACGGGCCGAGTTCCCTAAGGACATAATACAATTTTTCAGTTTTGACAACTTTAATTTTTCAAAACTTTAAACCGCTGTATCTCCGAAACGGAGCGTCCTAGAGCAAAAAGGACCTCTGATTCGTGATCCTCGGGCCGAGTTCTATAAGGACATAATACAATTATTCAGTTTTGACAACTTTAATTTTTCAAAACTTTAAACCGCTGTATCTCCAAAACGGCGCGTCCTAGAGCAAAAAGGACCTCGGATTCGTGATCATCGGGCCGAGTTCTATGAAGACCCAATACAATTTTTCAGTTTTGACAACTTTAATTTTTCAAAACTTTAAACCGCTTTATCTCCGAAACGGCGCGTCCTAGAGCAAAAAGGACCTCGGATTCGTGATCATCGGGCCGAGTTCTATAAAGGCCCAATACAATTTTTCAGTTTTGACAACTTAAATTTTTCAAAACTTTAAACCGCTGTATCTCCGAAACGGAGCGTCCTAGAGCAAAAAAGACCTCGGATTCGTGATCCTCGGGCCGAGTTCTATAAGGACCCATCACAATTTTTTGATTCGGACAACTTTTATTTTTCAAAACTTTAAACCGCTGTATCTCCGAAACGGAGCGTCCTAGAGCAAAAAGGACCTCTGATTCGTGATCATCGGGCCGAGTTCTATAAGGACATAATACAATTTTTCAGTTTTGACAACTTTAATTTTTCAAAACTTTAAACCGCTGTATCTCCGAAACGGAGCGTCCTAGAGCAAAAAGGACCTCTGATTCGTGACCCTCGGGCCGAGTTCTATAAGGACCCATTAGAATTTTTTGATTTGGACAACTTTTATTTGTCAAAACTTTAAACCGCTGTATCTCCAAAACGGCGCGTCCTAGAGCAAAAAGGACCTCGGATTCGTGATCATCGGGCCGAGTTCTATAAAGGCCCAATACAATTTTTCAGTTTTGACAACTTAAATTTTTCAAAACTTTAAACCGCTGTATCTCCGAAACGGAGCGTCCTAGAGCAAAAAGGACCTCTGATTCGTGATCATCGGGCCGAGTTCTATAAGGACATAATACAATTTTTCAGTTTTGACAACTTTAATTTTTCAAAACTTTAAACCGCTTTATCTCCGAAACGGCGCGTCCTAGAGCAAAAAGGACTTCTGATTCGTGATCCTCGGGCCGAGTTCTATAAGGACATAATACAATTATTCAGTTTTGACAACTTTAATTTTTCAAAACTTTAAACCGCTGTATCTCCGAAACGGAGCGTCCTAGAGCAAAAAGGACCTCTGATTCGTGATCCTCGGGCCGAGTTCTATAAGGACATAATACAATTATTCAGTTTTGACAACTTTAATTTTTCAAAACTTTAAACCGCTGTATCTCCAAAACGGCGCGTCCTAGAGCAAAAAGGACCTCGGATTCGTGATCATCGGGCCGAGTTCTATGAAGACCCAATACAATTTTTCAGTTTTGACAACTTTAATTTTTCAAAACTTTAAACCGCTTTATCTCCGAAACGGCGCGTCCTAGAGCAAAAAGGACCTCGGATTCGTGATCATCGGGCCGAGTTCTATAAAGGCCCAATACAATTTTTCAGTTTTGACAACTTTAATTTTTCAAAACTTTAAACCGCTGTTGCTCCGAAACGGAGCGTCCTAGAGCAAAAAGGACCTCTGATTCGTGATCCACGGGCCGAGTTCCCTAAGGACATAATACAATTTTTCAGTTTTGACAACTTTAATTTTTCAAAACTTTAAACCGCTGTATCTCCGAAACGGAGCGTCCTAGAGCAAAAAGGACCTCTGATTCGTGATCCTCGGGCCGAGTTCTATAAGGACATAATACAATTATTCAGTTTTGACAACTTTAATTTTTCAAAACTTTAAACCGCTGTATCTCCAAAACGGCGCGTCCTAGAGCAAAAAGGACCTCGGATTCGTGATCATCGGGCCGAGTTCTATGAAGACCCAATACAATTTTTCAGTTTTGACAACTTTAATTTTTCAAAACTTTAAACCGCTTTATCTCCGAAACGGCGCGTCCTAGAGCAAAAAGGACCTCGGATTCGTGATCATCGGGCCGAGTTCTATAAAGGCCCAATACAATTTTTCAGTTTTGACAACTTAAATTTTTCAAAACTTTAAACCGCTGTATCTCCGAAACGGAGCGTCCTAGAGCAAAAAAGACCTCGGATTCGTGATCTTCGGGCCGAGTTCTATAAGGACCCATCACAATTTTTTGATTCGGACAACTTTTATTTTTCAAAACTTTAAACCGCTGTATCTCCGAAACGGAGCGTCCTAGAGCAAAAAGGACCTCTGATTCGTGATCATCGGGCCGAGTTCTATGAAGACACAATACAATTTTTCAGTTTTGACAACTTAAATTTTTCAAAACTTTAAACCGCTGTATCTCCGAAACGGAGCGTCCTAGAGCAAAAAAGACCTCGGATTCGTGATCTTCGGGCCGAGTTCTATAAGGACCTATCACAATTTTTTGATTCGGACAACTTTTATTTTTCAAAACTTTAAACCGCTGTATCTCCGAAACGGAGCGTCCTAGAGCAAAAAGGACCTCTGATTCGTGATCATCGGGCCGAGTTCTATAAGGACATAATACAATTTTTCAGTTTTGACAACTTTAATTTTTCAAAACTTTAAACCGCTGTATCTCCGAAACGGAGCGTCCTAGAGCAAAAAGGACCTCTGATTCGTGATCCACGGGCCGAGTTCCCTAAGGACATAATACAATTTTTCAGTTTTGACAACTTTAATTTTTCAAAACTTTAAACCGCTGTATCTCCGAAACGGAGCGTCCTAGAGCAAAAAGGGCCTCTGATTCGTGATCCTCGGGCCGAGTTCTATAAGGACATAATACAATTTTTCAGTTTTGACAACTTTAATTTTTCAAAACTTTAAACCGCTGTATCTCCGAAACGGAGCGTCCTAGAGCAAAAAGGACCTCTGATTCGTGATCCTCGGGCCGAGTTCTATAAGGACATAATACAATTATTCAGTTTTGACAACTTTAATTTTTCAAAACTTTAAACCGCTGTATCTCCAAAACGGCGCGTCCTAGAGCAAAAAGGACCTCGGATTCGTGATCATCGGGCCGAGTTCTATGAAGACCCAATACAATTTTTCAGTTTTGACAACTTTAATTTTTCAAAACTTTAAACCGCTTTATCTCCGAAACGGCGCGTCCTAGAGCAAAAAGGACCTCGGATTCGTGATCATCGGGCCGAGTTCTATAAAGGCCCAATACAATTTTTCAGTTTTGACAACTTAAATTTTTCAAAACTTTAAACCGCTGTATCTCCGAAACGGAGCGTCCTAGAGC
Organism: Erpobdella octoculata; assembly: GCA_963978895.1. Lineage (NCBI taxonomy): Eukaryota > Metazoa > Annelida > Clitellata > Hirudinida > Erpobdellidae > Erpobdella > Erpobdella octoculata. The sequence goes on along the minus strand of OZ022243.1, from coordinate 3,746,810 downwards.
AAAAAAGACCTCGGATTCGTGATCTTCGGGCCGAGTTCTATAAGGACCCATCACAATTTTTTGATTCGGACAACTTTTATTTTTCAAAACTTTAAACCGCTGTATCTCCGAAACGGAGCGTCCTAGAGCAAAAAGGACCTCTGATTCGTGATCATCGGGCCGAGTTCTATAAGGACATAATACAATTTTTCAGTTTTGACAACTTTAATTTTTCAAAACTTTAAACCGCTGTATCTCCGAAACGGAGCGTCCTAGAGCAAAAAGGACCTCTGATTCGTGATCCTCGGGCCGAGTTCTATAAGGACCCATTAGAATTTTTTGATTTGGACAACTTTTATTTGTCAAAACTTTAAACCGCTGTATCTCCAAAACGGCGCGTCCTAGAGCAAAAAGGACCTCGGATTCGTGATCATCGGGCCGAGTTCTATGAAGACACAATACAATTTTTCAGTTTTGACAACTTTAATTTTTCAAAACTTTAAACCGCTTTATCTCCGAAACGGCGCGTCCTAGAGCAAAAAGGACCTCGGATTCGTGATCATCGGGCCGAGTTCTATAAAGGCCCAATACAATTTTTCAGTTTTGACAACTTTAATTTTTCAAAACTTTAAACCGCTGTTGCTCCGAAACGGAGCGTCCTAGAGCAAAAAGGACCTCTGATTCGTGATCCACGGGCCGAGTTCCCTAAGGACATAATACAATTTTTCAGTTTTGACAACTTTAATTTTTCAAAACTTTAAACCGCTGTATCTCCGAAACGGAGCGTCCTAGAGCAAAAAGGGCCTCTGATTCGTGATCCTCGGGCCGAGTTCTATAAGGACATAATACAATTTTTCAGTTTTGACAACTTTAATTTTTCAAAACTTTAAACCGCTGTATCTCCGAAACGGAGCGTCCTAGAGCAAAAAGGAGCTCTGATTCGTGATCCTCGGGCCGAGTTCTATAAGGACATAATACAATTTTTCAGTTTTGACAACTCTAATTTTTCAAAACTTTAAACCGCTGTATCTCCGAAACGGAGCGTCCTAGAGCAAAAAGGGCCTCTGATTCGTGATCCTCGGGCCGAGTTCTATAAGGACCCGATACAATTTTTCAGTTTTGACAACTTTAATTTTTCAAAACTTTAAACCGCTGTATCTCCGAAACGGAGCGTCCTAGAGCAAAAAGGACCTCTGATTCGTGATCCACGGGCCGAGTTCTATAAGGACATAATACAATTTTTCAGTTTTGACAACTTTAATTTTTCAAAACTTTAAACCGCTGTATCTCCGAAACGGAGCGTCCTAGAGCAAAAAGGACCTCTGATTCGTGATCCTCGGGCCGAGTTCTATAAGGACCCATTACAATTTTTTGATTCGGACAACTTTTATTTTTCAAAACTTTAAACCGCTGTATCTCCGAAACGGAGCGTCCTAGAGCAAAAAAGACCTCGGATTCGTGATTCTCGGGCCGAGTTCTATAAGGACCCAATACAATTTTTCAGTTTTGACAACTTTAATTTTTCAAAACTTTAAACCGCTTTATCTCCGAAACGGCGCGTCCTAGAGCAAAAAGGACCTCTGATTCGTGATCCTCGGGCCGAGTTCTATAAGGACCCATTACAATTTTTTGATTCGGACAACTTTTATTTTTCAAAACTTTAAACCGCTGTATCTCCGAAACGGAGCGTCCTAGAGCAAAAAGGACCTCTGATTCGTGATCCTCGGGCCGAGTTCTATAAGGACCCATTACAATTTTTTGATTCGGACAACTTTTATTTTTCAAAACTTTAAACCGCTGTATCTCCGAAACGGAGCGTCCTAGAACAAAAAAGACCTCGGATTCGTGATTCTCGGGCCGAGTTCTATAAGGACCCAATACAATTTTTCAGTTTTGACAACTTTAATTTTTCAAAACTTTAAACCGCTGTATCTCCGAAACGGAGCGTCCTAGAGCAAAAAGGACATCTGATTCGTGATCCTCGGGCCGAGTTCTATAAGGACCCATTACAATTTTTCAGTTTTGACAACTTTAATTTTTCAAAACTTCAAACCGCTGTATCTCCGAAACGGAGCGTCCTAGAGCAAAAAGGACCTCGGATTCGTGATCATTGGGCCGAGTTCTATAAAGACCCAATACAATTTTTCAGTTTTGACAACTTTAATTTTTCAAAATTTTAAACCGCTGTATCTCCGAAACGGAGCGTCCTAGAGCAAAAAGGACCTCTGATTCGTGATCCTCGGGCCGAGTTCTATAAGGACATAATACAATTTTTCAGTTTTGACAACTTAAATTTTTCAAAACTTTAAACCGCTGTATCTCCGAAACGGAGCGTCCTAGAGCAAAAAGGACCTCTGATTCGTGATCCTCGGGCCGAGTTCTATGAAGAACTGATACAATTTTTCAGTTTTGACAACTTTAATTTTTCAAAATTTTAAACCGCTGTATCTCCGAAACGGAGCGTCCTAGAGCAAAAAGGACCTCTGATACGTGATCCTCGGGCCGAGTTCTATAAGGACCCAATACAATTTTTCAGTTTTGACAACTTTAAATTTCAAAACTTTAAACCGCTGTATCTCCGAAACGGAGCGTCCTAGAGCAAAAAGGACCTCTGATTCGTGATCCTCGGGCCGAGTTCTATAAGGACCCATTACAATTTTTCAGTTTTGACAACTTTAATTTTTCAAAACTTTAAACCGCTGTATCTCTGAAACGGAGCGTCCTAGAGCAAAAAGGACCTCTGATTCGTGATCCTCGGGCCGAGTTCTATAATGACCCATTAGAATTTTTTGATTTGGACAACTTTTATTTTTCAAAACTTTAAACCGCTGTATCTCCAAAACGGTGCGTCCTAGAGCAAAAAGGACCTCTGATTCGTGATCCTCGGGCCGAGTTCTATAAGGACCCATCACAATTTTTTGATTCGGACAACTTTAATTTTTCAAAATTTTAAACCGTTGTATCTCCGAAACGGAGCGTCCTAGAGCAAAAAGGACCTCTGATTCGTGATCCTCGGGCCGAGTTCTATAAGGACCCATTAGAATTTTTTGATTTGGACAACTTTTATTTTTCAAAACTTTAAACCGCTGTATCTCCAAAACGGTGCGTCCTAGAGCAAAAAGGACCTCGGATTCGTGATCATTGGGCCGAGTTCTATAAAGACCCAATACAATTTTTCAGTTTTGACAACTTTTATTTTTCAAAACTTTAAACCGCTGTATCTCCAAAACGGTGCGTGCTAGAGCAAAAAGGACCTCGGATTCGTGATCATCGGGCCGAGTTCTATAAAGACCCAATACAATTTTTCAGTTTTGACAACTTTAATTTTTCAAAATTTTAAACCGCAGTATCTCCGAAACGGAGCGTCCTAGAGCAAAAAGGACCTCTGATTCGTGATCCTCGGGCCGAGTTCTATAAGGACCCATCACAATTTTTTGATTCGGACAACTTTTATTTTTCAAAATTTAAACCGCTGTATCTCCGAAACGGAGCGTCCTAGAGCAAAAAGGACCTCTGATTCGTGATCCTCGGGCCGAGTTCTATAAGGACCCATCACAATTTTTTGATTCGGACAACTTTTATTTTTCAAAATTTAAACCGCTGTATCTCCGAAACGGAGCGTCCTAGAGCAAAAAGGACCACTGATTCGTGATCCTCGGGCCGAGTTCTATAAGGACCCATTACAATTTTTTGATTTGGACAACTTTTATTTTTCAAAACTCTAAACCGCTGTATCTCCGAAACGGAGCGTCCTAGAGCAAAAAGGACCTCTGATTCGTGATCCTCGGGCCGAGTTCTATAAGGACCCATTAGAATTTTTTGATTTGGACAACTTTTATTTTTCAAAACTTTAAACCGCTGTATCTCCAAAACGGTGCGTCCTAGAGCAAAAAGGACCTCGGATTCGTGATCATTGGGCCGAGTTCTATAAAGACCCAATACAATTTTTCAGTTTTGACAACTTTAATTTTTCAAAATTTTAAACCGCTGTATCTCCGAAACGGAGCGTCCTAGAGCAAAAAGGACCTCTGATTCGTGATCCTCGGGCCGAGTTCTATAAGGACCCATCACAATTTTTTGATTCGGACAACTTTTATTTTTCAAAATTTAAACCGCTGTATCTCCGAAACGGAGCGTCCTAGAGCAAAAAGGACCTCTGATTCGTGATCATCGGGCCGAGTTCTATAAGGACCCAATACAATTTTTCAGTTTTGACAACTTTAATTTTTTAAAACTTTAAACCGCTGTATCTCCGAAACGGAGCGTCCTAGAGCAAAAAGGACCTCTGATTCGTGATCCTCGGGCCGAGTTCTATAAGGACCCATTAGAATTTTTTGATTTGGACAACTTTTATTTTTCAAAACTTTAAACCGCTGTATGTCCAAAACGGCGCGTCCTAGAGCAAAAAGGACCTCGGATTCGTGATCATCGGGCCGAGTTCTATGAAGAACTGATACAATTTTTCAGTTTTGACAACTTTAATTTTTCAAAATTTTAAACCGCTGTATCTCCGAAACGGAGCGTCCTAGAGCAAAAAGGACCTCGGATTCGTGATCTTCGGGCCGAGTTCTATAAGGACATAATACAATTTTTCAGTTTTGACAACTTTAATTTTTCAAAACTTTAAACCGCTGTATCTCCGAAACGGAGCGTCCTAGAGCAAAAAGGACCTCTGATTCGTGATCCTCGGGCCGAGTTCTATAAGGACCCATGACAATTTTTTGATTCGGACAACTTTTATTTTTCAAAACTTTAAACCGCTGTATCTCCGAAACGGAGCGTCCAAGAGCAAAAAGGACCTCTGATTCGTGATCCTCGGGCCGAGTTCTATAAGGACATAATACAATTTTTCAGTTTTGACAACTTTAATTTTTCAAAACTTTAAACCGCTGTATCTCCGAAACGGAGCGTCCTAGAGCAAAAAGGACCTCTGATTCGTGATCATCGGGCCGAGTTCTATAAGGACCCAATACAATTTTTCAGTTTTGACAACTTTAATTTTTTAAAACTTTAAACCGCTGTATCTCCGAAACGGAGCGTCCTAGAGCAAAAAGGACCTCTGATTCGTGATCCTCGGGCCGAGTTCTATAAGGACCCATTAGAATTTTTTGATTTGGACAACTTTTATTTTTCAAAACTTTAAACCGCTGTATGTCCAAAACGGCGCGTCCTAGAGCAAAAAGGACCTCGGATTCGTGATCATCGGGCCGAGTTCTATGAAGAACTGATACAATTTTTCAGTTTTGACAACTTTAATTTTTCAAAATTTTAAACCGCTGTATCTCCGAAACGGAGCGTCCTAGAGCAAAAAGGACCTCGGATTCGTGATCTTCGGGCCGAGTTCTATAAGGACATAATACAATTTTTCAGTTTTGACAACTTTAATTTTTCAAAACTTTAAACCGCTGTATCTCCGAAACGGAGAGTCCTAGAGCAAAAAGGACCTCTGATTCGTGATCCTCGGGCCGAGTTCTATAAGGACCCATGACAATTTTTTGATTCGGACAACTTTTATTTTTCAAAACTTTAAACCGCTGTATCTCCGAAACGGAGCGTCCAAGAGCAAAAAGGACCTCTGATTCGTGATCCTCGGGCCGAGTTCTATAAGGACATAATACAATTTTTCAGTTTTGACAACTTTAATTTTTCAAAACTTTAAACCGCTGTATCTCCGAAACGGAGCGTCCTAGAGCAAAAAGGACCTCTGATACGTGATCCTCGGGCCGAGTTCTATAAGGACCCAATACAATTTTTCAGTTTTGACAACTTTAAATTTCAAAACTTTAAACCGCTGTATCTCCGAAACGGAGAGTCCTAGAGCAAAAAGGACCTCTGATTCGTGATCCTCGGGCCGAGTTCTATAAGGACCCATTACAATTTTTCAGTTTTGACAACTTTAATTTTTCAAAACTTTAAACCGCTGTATCTCTGAAACGGAGCGTCCTAGAGCAAAAAGGACCTCTGATTCGTGATCCTCGGGCCGAGTTCTATAAGGACCCATTAGAATTTTTTGATTTGGACAACTTTTATTTTTCAAAACTTTAAACCGCTGTATCTCCAAAACGGTGCGTCCTAGAGCAAAAAGGACCTCGGATTCGTGATCATCGGGCCGAGTTCTATAAAGACCCAATACAATTTTTCAGTTTTGACAACTTTAATTTTTCAAAATTTTAAACCGCTGTATCTCCGAAACGGAGCGTCCTAGAGCAAAAAGGACCTCGGATTCGTGATCTTCGGGCCGAGTTCTATAAGGACATAATACAATTTTTCAGTTTTGACAACTTTAATTTTTCAAAACTTTAAACCGCTGTATCTCCGAAACGGAGCGTCCTAGAGCAAAAAGGACCTCTGATACGTGATCCTCGGGCCGAGTTCTATAAGGACCCATTACAATTTTTTGATTCGGACAACGTTTATTTTTCAAAACTTTAAACCGCTGTATCTCCGAAACGGAGCGTCCTAGAGCAAAAAGGACCTCTAATTCGTGATCCTCGGGCCGAGTTCTATAAGGACATAATACAATTTTTCAGTTTTGACAACTTTAATTTTTCAAAACTTTAAACCGCTGTATCTCCGAAACGGAGCGTCCTAGAGCAAAAAGGACCTCTGATTCGTGATCCTCGGGCCGAGTTCTATAAGGACATAATACAATTTTTCAGTTTTGACAACTTTAATTTTTCAAAACTTTAAACCGCTGTATCTCCGAAACGGAGCGTCCTAGAGCAAAAAGGACCTCTGATTCGTGATCCTCGGGCCGAGTTCTATAAGGACATAATACATATTTTCAGTTTTGACAACTTTAATTTTTCAAAACTTCAAACCGCTGTATCTCCGAAACGGAGCGTCCTAGAGCAAAAAGGACCTCTGATACGTGATCCTCGGGCCGAGTTCTATAAGGACCCAATACAATTTTTCAGTTTTGACAACTTTAAATTTCAAAACTTTAAACCGCTGTATCTCCGAAACGGAGAGTCCTAGAGCAAAAAGGACCTCTGATTCGTGATCCTCGGGCCGAGTTCTATAAGGACCCATTACAATTTTTCAGTTTTGACAACTTTAATTTTTCAAAACTTTAAACCGCTGTATCTCTGAAACGGAGCGTCCTAGAGCAAAAAGGACCTCTGATTCGTGATCCTCGGGCCGAGTTCTATAAGGACCCATTAGAATTTTTTGATTTGGACAACTTTTATTTTTCAAAACTTTAAACCGCTGTATCTCCAAAACGGTGCGTCCTAGAGCAAAAAGGACCTCGGATTCGTGATCACCGGGCCGAGTTCTATAAAGACCCAATACAATTTTTCAGTTTTGACAACTTTAATTTTTCAAAATTTTAAACCGCTGTATCTCCGAAACGGAGCGTCCTAGAGCAAAAAGGACCTCGGATTCGTGATCTTCGGGCCGAGTTCTATAAGGACATAATACAATTTTTCAGTTTTGACAACTTTAATTTTTCAAAACTTTAAACCGCTGTATCTCCGAAACGGAGCGTCCTAGAGCAAAAAGGACCTCTGATACGTGATCCTCGGGCCGAGTTCTATAAGGACCCATTACAATTTTTTGATTCGGACAACGTTTATTTTTCAAAACTTTAAACCGCTGTATCTCCGAAACGGAGCGTCCTAGAGCAAAAAGGACCTCTAATTCGTGATCCTCGGGCCGAGTTCTATAAGGACATAATACAATTTTTCAGTTTTGACAACTTTAATTTTTCAAAACTTTAAACCGCTGTATCTCCGAAACGGAGCGTCCTAGAGCAAAAAGGACCTCTGATTCGTGATCCTCGGGCCGAGTTCTATAAGGACATAATACAATTTTTCAGTTTTGACAACTTTAATTTTTCAAAACTTTAAACCGCTGTATCTCCGAAACGGAGCGTCCTAGAGCAAAAAGGACCTCTGATTCGTGATCCTCGGGCCGAGTTCTATAAGGACATAATACATATTTTCAGTTTTGACAACTTTAATTTTTCAAAACTTCAAACCGCTGTATCTCCGAAACGGAGCGTCCTAGAGCAAAAAGGACCTCTGATTCGTGATCCTCGGGCCGAGTTCTATAAGGACCCAATACAATTATTCAGTTTTAACAACTTTAATTTTTTAAAACTTTAAACCGCTGTATCTCCGAAACGGAGCGTCCTAGAGCAAAAAGGACCTCTGATTCGTGATCCTCGGGCCGAGTTCTATAAGGACCCATTACAATTTTTTGATTCGGCCAACTTTTATTTTTCAAAACTTTAAACCGCTGTATCTCCGAAACGGAGCGTCCTAGAGCAAAAAGGACCTCTGATTCGTGATCCTCGGGCCGAGTTCTATAAGGACATAATACATATTTTCAGTTTTGACAACTTTAATTTTTCAAAACTTTAAACCGCTGTATCTCCGAAACGGAGCGTCCTAGAGCAAAAAGGACCTCGGATTCGTGATCCTCGGGTCGAGTTCTATAAGGACGCAATACAATTATTCAGTTTTGACAACTTTAATTTTTCAAAACTTTAAACCGCTGTATCTCCGAAACGGAGCGTCCTAGAGCAAAAAGGACCTCTGATACGTGATCCTCGGGCCGAGTTCTATAAGGACCCATTACAATTTTTTGATTCGGACAACGTTTATTTTTCAAAACTTTAAACCGCTGTATCTCCGAAACGGAGCGTCCTAGAGCAAAAAGGACCTCTAATTCGTGATCCTCGGGCCGAGTTCTATAAGGACATAATACAATTTTTCAGTTTTGACAACTTTAATTTTTCAAAACTTTAAACCGCTGTATCTCCGAAACGGAGCGTCCTAGAGCAAAAAGGACCTCTGATTCGTGATCCTCGGGCCGAGTTCTATAAGGACATAATACAATTTTTCAGTTTTGACAACTTTAATTTTTCAAAACTTTAAACCGCTGTATCTCCGAAACGGAGCGTCCTAGAGCAAAAAGGACCTCTGATTCGTGATCCTCGGGCCGAGTTCTATAAGGACATAATACATATTTTCAGTTTTGACAACTTTAATTTTTCAAAACTTCAAACCGCTGTATCTCCGAAACGGAGCGTCCTAGAGCAAAAAGGACCTCTGATTCGTGATCCTCGGGCCGAGTTCTATAAGGACCCAATACAATTATTCAGTTTTAACAACTTTAATTTTTTAAAACTTTAAACCGCTGTATCTCCGAAACGGAGCGTCCTAGAGCAAAAAGGACCTCTGATTCGTGATCCTCGGGCCGAGTTCTATAAGGACCCATTACAATTTTTTGATTCGGCCAACTTTTATTTTTCAAAACTTTAAACCGCTGTATCTCCGAAACGGAGCGTCCTAGAGCAAAAAGGACCTCTGATTCGTGATCCTCGGGCCGAGTTCTATAAGGACATAATACATATTTTCAGTTTTGACAACTTTAATTTTTCAAAACTTTAAACCGCTGTATCTCCGAAACGGAGCGTCCTAGAGCAAAAAGGACCTCTGATTCGTGATCCTCGGGCCGAGTTCTATAAGGACCCAATACAATTATTCAGTTTTAACAACTTTAATTTTTCAAAACTTTAAACCGCTTTATCTCCGAAACGGCGCGTCCTAGAGCAAAAAGGACCTCTGATTCGTGTTCATCGGGCCGAGTTCTATAAGGACCCGATACAATTTTTCAGTTTTGACAACTTTAATTTTTCAAAACTTTAAACCGCTGTATCTCCGAAACGGAGCGTCCTAGAGCAAAAAGGACCTCTGATTCGTGATCCACGGGCCGAGTTCTATAAGGACATAATACAATTTTTCAGTTTTGACAACATTAATTTTTCAAAACTTTAAACCGCTGTATCTCCGAAACGGAGCGTCCTAGAGCAAAAAGGACCTCTGATTCGTGATGCTCGGGCCGAGTTCTATAAGGAACCATTACAATTTTTTGATTCGGACAACTTTTATTTTTCAAAACTTTAAACCGCTGTATCTCCGAAACGGAGCGTCCTAGAGCAAAAAGGACCTCTGATTCGTGATCCTCGGGCCGAGTTCTATAAGGACCCATTAGAATTTTTTGATTTGGACAACTTTTATTTGTCAAAACTTTAAACCGCTGTATCTCCAAAACGGCGCGTCCTAGAGCAAAAAGGACCTCGGATTCGTGATCATCGGGCCGAGTTCTATGAAGACCCAATACAATTTTTCAGTTTTGACAACTTTAATTTTTCAAAACTTTAAACCGCTTTATCTCCGAAACGGCGCGTCCTAGAGCAAAAAGGACCTCGGATTCGTGATCATCGGGCCGAGTTCTATAAAGGCCCAATACAATTTTTCAGTTTTGACAACTTAAATTTTTCAAAACTTTAAACCGCTGTATCTCCGAAACGGAGCGTCCTAGAGGAAAAAAGACCTCGGATTCGTGATCTTCGGGCCGAGTTCTATAAGGACCCATCACAATTTTTTGATTCGGACAACTTTTATTTTTCAAAACTTTAAACCGCTGTATCTCCGAAACGGAGCGTCCTAGAGCAAAAAGGACCTCTGATTCGTGATCCTCGGGCCGAGTTCTATGAAGAACTGATACAATTTTTCAGTTTTGACAACTTTAATTTTTCAAAATTTTAAACCGCTGTATCTCCGAAACGGAGCGTCCTAGAGCAAAAAGGACCTCTGATACGTGATCCTCGGGCCGAGTTCTATAAGGACCCAATACAATTTTTCAGTTTTGACAACTTTAAATTTCAAAACTTTAAACCGCTGTATCTCCGAAACGGAGCGTCCTAGAGCAAAAAGGACCTCTGATTCGTGATCCTCGGGCCGAGTTCTATAATGACCCATTAGAATTTTTTGATTTGGACAACTTTTATTTTTCAAAACTTTAAACCGCTGTATCTCCAAAACGGTGCGTCCTAGAGCAAAAAGGACCTCTGATACGTGATCCTCGGGCCGAGTTCTATAAGGACCCAATACAATTTTTCAGTTTTGACAACTTTAAATTTCAAAACTTTAAACCGCTGTATCTCCGAAACGGAGCGTCCTAGAGCAAAAAGGACCTCTGATTCGTGATCCTCGGGCCGAGTTCTATAATGACCCATTAGAATTTTTTGATTTGGACAACTTTTATTTTTCAAAACTTTAAACCGCTGTATCTCCAAAACGGTGCGTCCTAGAGCAAAAAGGACATCGGATTCGTGATCCTCGGGCCGAGTTCTATAAAGACCCAATACAATTATTCAGTTTTGACAACTTTAATTTTTCAAAACTTTAAACCGCTGTATCTCCAAAACGGCGCGTCCTAGAGCAAAAAGGACCTCGGATTCGTGATCATCGGGCCGAGTTCTATGAAGACCCAATACAATTTTTCAGTTTTGACAACTTTAATTTTTCAAAACTTTAAACCGCTTTATCTCCGAAACGGCGCGTCCTAGAGCAAAAAGGACCTCGGATTCGTGATCATCGGGCCGAGTTCTATAAAGGCCCAATACAATTTTTCAGTTTTGACAACTTAAATTTTTCAAAACTTTAAACCGCTGTATCTCCGAAACGGAGCGTCCTAGAGCAAAAAAGACCTCGGATTCGTGATCCTCGGGCCGAGTTCTATAAGGACCCATCACAATTTTTTGATTCGGACAACTTTTATTTGTCAAAACTTTAAACCGCTGTATCTCCAAAACGGCGCGTCCTAGAGCAAAAAGGACCTCGGATTCGTGATCATCGGGCCGAGTTCTATAAAGGCCCAATACAATTTTTCAGTTTTGACAACTTAAATTTTTCAAAACTTTAAACCGCTGTATCTCCGAAACGGAGCGTCCTAGAGCAAAAAAGACCTCGGATTCGTGATCCTCGGGCCGAGTTCTATAAGGACCCATCACAATTTTTTGATTCGGACAACTTTTATTTTTCAAAACTTTAAACCGCTGTATCTCCGAAACGGAGCGTCCTAGAGCAAAAAGGACCTCTGATTCGTGATCATCGGGCCGAGTTCTATAAGGACATAATACAATTTTTCAGTTTTGACAACTTTAATTTTTCAAAACTTTAAACCGCTTTATCTCCGAAACGGCGCGTCCTAGAGCAAAAAGGACCTCTGATTCGTGTTCATCGGGCCGAGTTCTATAAGGACCCGATACAATTTTTCAGTTTTGACAACTTTAATTTTTCAAAACTTTAAACCGCTGTATCTCCGAAACGGAGCGTCCTAGAGCAAAAAGGACCTCTGATTCGTGATCCACGGGCCGAGTTCTATAAGGACCCAATACAATTTTTCAGTTTTGACAACTTTAATTTTTCAAAACTTTAAACCGCTGTATCTCCGAAACGGAGCGTCCTAGAGCAAAAAGGACCTCTGATTCGTGATCCACGGGCCGAGTTCTATAAGGACCCAATACAATTTTTCAGTTTTGACAACTTTAATTTTTCAAAACTTTAAACCGCTGTATCTCCGAAACGGAGCGTCCTAGAGCAAAAAGGACCTCTGATTCGTGATCCACGGGCCGAGTTCTATAAGGACATAATACAATTTTTCAGTTTTGACAACTTTAATTTTTCAAAACTTTAAACCGCTGTATCTCCGAAACGGAGCGTCCTAGAGCAAAAAGGACCTCTGATTCGTGATGCTCGGGCCGAGTTCTATAAGGAACCATTACAATTTTTTGATTCGGACAACTTTTATTTTTCAAAACTTTAAACCGCTGTATCTCCGAAACGGAGCGTCCTAGAGCAAAAAGGACCTCTGATTCGTGATCATCGGGCCGAGTTCTATAAGGACATAATACAATTTTTCAGTTTTGACAACTTTAATTTTTCAAAACTTTAAACCGCTTTATCTCCGAAACGGCGCGTCCTAGAGCAAAAAGGACCTCTGATTCGTGATCCTCGGGCCGAGTTCTATAAGGACATAATACAATTATTCAGTTTTGACAACTTTAATTTTTCAAAACTTTAAACCGCTGTATCTCCGAAACGGAGCGTCCTAGAGCAAAAAGGACCTCTGATTCGTGATCCTCGGGCCGAGTTCTATAAAGACCCAATACAATTATTCAGTTTTGACAACTTTAATTTTTCAAAACTTTAAACCGCTGTATCTCCAAAACGGCGCGTCCTAGAGCAAAAAGGACCTCGGATTCGTGATCATCGGGCCGAGTTCTATGAAGACCCAATACAATTTTTCAGTTTTGACAACTTTAATTTTTCAAAACTTTAAACCGCTTTATCTCCGAAACGGCGCGTCCTAGAGCAAAAAGGACCTCGGATTCGTGATCATCGGGCCGAGTTCTATAAAGGCCCAATACAATTTTTCAGTTTTGACAACTTAAATTTTTCAAAACTTTAAACCGCTGTATCTCCGAAACGGAGCGTCCTAGAGCAAAAAAGACCTCGGATTCGTGATCCTCGGGCCGAGTTCTATAAGGACCCATCACAATTTTTTGATTCGGACAACTTTTATTTGTCAAAACTTTAAACCGCTGTATCTCCAAAACGGCGCGTCCTAGAGCAAAAAGGACCTCGGATTCGTGATCATCGGGCCGAGTTCTATAAAGGCTCAATACAATTTTTCAGTTTTGACAACTTAAATTTTTCAAAACTTTAAACCGCTGTATCTCCGAAACGGAGCGTCCTAGAGCAAAAAAGACCTCGGATTCGTGATCCTCGGGCCGAGTTCTATAAGGACCCATCACAATTTTTTGATTCGGACAACTTATATTTTTCAAAACTTTAAACCGCTGTATCTCCGAAACGGAGCGTCCTAGAGCAAAAAGGACCTCTGATTCGTGATCATCGGGCCGAGTTCTATAAGGACATAATACAATTTTTCAGTTTTGACAACTTTAATTTTTCAAAACTTTAAACCGCTGTATCTCCGAAACGGAGCGTCCTAGAGCAAAAAGGACATCTGATTCGTGATCCTCGGGCCGAGTTCTATAAGGACCCATTACAATTTTTCAGTTTTGACAACTTTAATTTTTCAAAACTTCAAACCGCTGTATCTCCGAAACGGAGCGTCCTAGAGCAAAAAGGACCTCTGATTCGTGATCATCGGGCCGAGTTCTATAAGGACATAATACAATTTTTCAGTTTTGACAACTTTAATTTTTCAAAACTTTAAACCGCTGTATCTCCGAAACGGAGCGTCCTAGAGCAAAAAGGACATCTGATTCGTGATCTTCGGGCCGAGTTCTATAAGGACATAATACAATTTTTCAGTTTTGACAACTTAAATTTTTCAAAACTTTAAACCGCTGTATCTCCGAAACGGAGCGTCCTAGAGCAAAAAGGACCTCTGATTCGTGATCCTCGGGCCGAGTTCTATGAAGAACTGATACAATTTTTCAGTTTTGACAACTTTAATTTTTCAAAATTTTAAACCGCTGTATCTCCGAAACGGAGCGTCCTAGAGCAAAAAGGACCTCTGATACGTGATCCTCGGGCCGAGTTCTATAAGGACCCAATACAATTTTTCAGTTTTGACAACTTTAAATTTCAAAACTTTAAACCGCTGTATCTCCGAAACGGAGCGTCCTAGAGCAAAAAGGACCTCTGATTCGTGATCCTCGGGCCGAGTTCTATAATGACCCATTAGAATTTTTTGATTTGGACAACTTTTATTTTTCAAAACTTTAAACCGCTGTATCTCCAAAACGGTGCGTCCTAGAGCAAAAAGGACCTCTGATACGTGATCCTCGGGCCGAGTTCTATAAGGACCCAATACAATTTTTCAGTTTTGACAACTTTAAATTTCAAAACTTTAAACCGCTGTATCTCCGAAACGGAGCGTCCTAGAGCAAAAAGGACCTCTGATTCGTGATCCTCGGGCCGAGTTCTATAATGACCCATTAGAATTTTTTGATTTGGACAACTTTTATTTTTCAAAACTTTAAACCGCTGTATCTCCAAAACGGTGCGTCCTAGAGCAAAAAGGACATCGGATTCGTGATCCTCGGGCCGAGTTCTATAAAGACCCAATACAATTATTCAGTTTTGACAACTTTAATTTTTCAAAACTTTAAACCGCTGTATCTCCAAAACGGCGCGTCCTAGAGCAAAAAGGACCTCGGATTCGTGATCATCGGGCCGAGTTCTATGAAGACCCAATACAATTTTTCAGTTTTGACAACTTTAATTTTTCAAAACTTTAAACCGCTTTATCTCCGAAACGGCGCGTCCTAGAGCAAAAAGGACCTCGGATTCGTGATCATCGGGCCGAGTTCTATAAAGGCCCAATACAATTTTTCAGTTTTGACAACTTAAATTTTTCAAAACTTTAAACCGCTGTATCTCCGAAACGGAGCGTCCTAGAGCAAAAAAGACCTCGGATTCGTGATCCTCGGGCCGAGTTCTATAAGGACCCATCACAATTTTTTGATTCGGACAACTTTTATTTGTCAAAACTTTAAACCGCTGTATCTCCAAAACGGCGCGTCCTAGAGCAAAAAGGACCTCGGATTCGTGATCATCGGGCCGAGTTCTATGAAGACCCAATACAATTTTTCAGTTTTGACAACTTTAATTTTTCAAAACTTTAAACCGCTTTATCTCCGAAACGGCGCGTCCTAGAGCAAAAAGGACCTCGGATTCGTGATCATCGGGCCGAGTTCTATAAGGACATAATACAATTTTTCAGTTTTGACAACTTTAATTTTTCAAAACTTTAAACCGCTGTATCTCCGAAACGGAGCGTCCTAGAGCAAAAAGGACATCTGATTCGTGATCCTCGGGCCGAGTTCTATAAGGACCCATTACAATTTTTCAGTTTTGACAACTTTAATTTTTCAAAACTTCAAACCGCTGTATCTCCGAAACGGAGCGTCCTAGAGCAAAAAGGACCTCGGATTCGTGATCATTGGGCCGAGTTCTATAAAGACCCAATACAATTTTTCAGTTTTGACAACTTTAATTTTTCAAAATTTTAAACCGCTGTATCTCCGAAACGGAGCGTCCTAGAGCAAAAAGGACCTCTGATTCGTGATCCTCGGGCCGAGTTCTATAAGGACATAATACAATTTTTCAGTTTTGACAACTTAAATTTTTCAAAACTTTAAACCGCTGTATCTCCGAAACGGAGCGTCCTAGAGCAAAAAGGACCTCTGATTCGTGATCCTCGGGCCGAGTTCTATGAAGAACTGATACAATTTTTCAGTTTTGACAACTTTAATTTTTCAAAATTTTAAACCGCTGTATCTCCGAAACGGAGCGTCCTAGAGCAAAAAGGACCTCTGATACGTGATCCTCGGGCCGAGTTCTATAAGGACCCAATACAATTTTTCAGTTTTGACAACTTTAAATTTCAAAACTTTAAACCGCTGTATCTCCGAAACGGAGCGTCCTAGAGCAAAAAGGACCTCTGATTCGTGATCCTCGGGCCGAGTTCTATAATGACCCATTAGAATTTTTTGATTTGGACAACTTTTATTTTTCAAAACTTTAAACCGCTGTATCTCCAAAACGGTGCGTCCTAGAGCAAAAAGGACATCGGATTCGTGATCATCGGGCCGAGTTCTATAAAGACCCAATACAATTTTTCAGTTTTGACAACTTTAATTTTTCAAAATTTTAAACCGCTGTATCTCCGAAACGGAGCGTCCTAGAGCAAAAAGGACCTCTGATTCGTGATCCTCGGGCCGAGTTCTATAAGGACCCATCACAATTTTTTGATTCGGACAACTTTTATTTTTCAAAATTTAAACCGCTGTATCTCCGAAACGGAGCGTCCTAGAGCAAAAAGGACCTCTGATTCGTGATCCTCGGGCCGAGTTCTATAAGGACCCATCACAATTTTTTGATTCGGACAACTTTAATTTTTCAAAATTTTAAACCGCTGTATCTCCGAAACGGAGCGTCCTAGAGCAAAAAGGACCTCTGATTCGTGATCCTCGGGCCGAGTTCTATAAGGACCCATTAGAATTTTTTGATTTGGACAACTTTTATTTTTCAAAACTTTAAACCGCTGTATCTCCAAAACGGTGCGTCCTAGAGCAAAAAGGACCTCGGATTCGTGATCATTGGGCCGAGTTCTATAAAGACCCAATACAATTTTTCAGTTTTGACAACTTTTATTTTTCAAAACTTTAAACCGCTGTATCTCCAAAACGGTGCGTGCTAGAGCAAAAAGGACCTCGGATTCGTGATCATCGGGCCGAGTTCTATAAAGACCCAATACAATTTTTCAGTTTTGACAACTTTAATTTTTCAAAATTTTAAACCGCAGTATCTCCGAAACGGAGCGTCCTAGAGCAAAAAGGACCTCTGATTCGTGATCCTCGGGCCGAGTTCTATAAGGACCCATCACAATTTTTTGATTCGGACAACTTTTATTTTTCAAAATTTAAACCGCTGTATCTCCGAAACGGAGCGTCCTAGAGCAAAAAGGACCTCTGATTCGTGATCCTCGGGCCGAGTTCTATAAGGACCCATCACAATTTTTTGATTCGGACAACTTTTATTTTTCAAAATTTAAACCGCTGTATCTCCGAAACGGAGCGTCCTAGAGCAAAAAGGACCACTGATTCGTGATCCTCGGGCCGAGTTCTATAAGGACCCATTACAATTTTTTGATTTGGACAACTTTTATTTTTCAAAACTTTAAACCGCTGTATCTCCGAAACGGAGCGTCCTAGAGCAAAAAGGACCTCTGATTCGTGATCCTCGGGCCGAGTTCTATAAGGACCCATTAGAATTTTTTGATTTGGACAACTTTTATTTTTCAAAACTTTAAACCGCTGTATCTCCAAAACGGTGCGTCCTAGAGCAAAAAGGACCTCGGATTCGTGATCATTGGGCCGAGTTCTATAAAGACCCAATACAATTTTTCAGTTTTGACAACTTTTATTTTTCAAAACTTTAAACCGCTGTATGTCCAAAACGGCGCGTCCTAGAGCAAAAAGGACCTCGGATTCGTGATCATCGGGCCGAGTTCTATGAAGAACTGATACAATTTTTCAGTTTTGACAACTTTAATTTTTCAAAATTTTAAACCGCTGTATCTCCGAAACGGAGCGTCCTAGAGCAAAAAGGACCTCGGATTCGTGATCTTCGGGCCGAGTTCTATAAGGACATAATACAATTTTTCAGTTTTGACAACTTTAATTTTTCAAAACTTTAAACCGCTGTATCTCCGAAACGGAGCGTCCTAGAGCAAAAAGGACCTCTGATTCGTGATCCTCGGGCCGAGTTCTATAAGGACCCATGACAATTTTTTGATTCGGACAACTTTTATTTTTCAAAACTTTAAACCGCTGTATCTCCGAAACGGAGCGTCCAAGAGCAAAAAGGACCTCTGATTCGTGATCCTCGGGCCGAGTTCTATAAGGACATAATACAATTTTTCAGTTTTGACAACTTTAATTTTTCAAAACTTTAAACCGCTGTATCTCCGAAACGGAGCGTCCTAGAGCAAAAAGGACCTCTGATTCGTGATCCTCGGGCCGAGTTCTATAAGGACCCATTAGAATTTTTTGATTTGGACAACTTTTATTTTTCAAAACTTTAAACCGCTGTATGTCCAAAACGGCGCGTCCTAGAGCAAAAAGGACCTCGGATTCGTGATCATCGGGCCGAGTTCTATGAAGAACTGATACAATTTTTCAGTTTTGACAACTTTAATTTTTCAAAATTTTAAACCGCTGTATCTCCGAAACGGAGCGTCCTAGAGCAAAAAGGACCTCTGATTCGTGATCCTCGGGCCGAGTTCTATAAGGACCCATGACAATTTTTTGATTCGGACAACTTTTATTTTTCAAAACTTTAAACCGCTGTATCTCCGAAACGGAGCGTCCAAGAGCAAAAAGGACCTCTGATTCGTGATCCTCGGGCCGAGTTCTATAAGGACATAATACAATTTTTCAGTTTTGACAACTTTAATTTTTCAAAACTTTAAACCGCTGTATCTCCGAAACGGAGCGTCCTAGAGCAAAAAGGACCTCTGATACGTGATCCTCGGGCCGAGTTCTATAAGGACCCAATACAATTTTTCAGTTTTGACAACTTTAAATTTCAAAACTTTAAACAGCTGTATCTCCGAAACGGAGAGTCCTAGAGCAAAAAGGACCTCTGATTCGTGATCCTCGGGCCGAGTTCTATAAGGACCCATTACAATTTTTCAGTTTTGACAACTTTAATTTTTCAAAACTTTAAACCGCTTTATCTCCGAAACGGCGCGTCCTAGAGCAAAAAGGACCTCTGATTCGTGATCCTCGGGCCGAGTTCTATAAGGACCCATCACAATTTTTTGATTCGGACAACTTTTATTTTTCAAAATTTAAACCGCTGTATCTCCGAAACGGAGCGTCCTAGAGCAAAAAGGACCTCTGATTCGTGATCCTCGGGCCGAGTTCTATAAGGACCCATTAGAATTTTTTGATTTGGACAACTTTTATTTTTCAAAACTTTAAACCGCTGTATGTCCAAAACGGCGCGTCCTAGAGCAAAAAGGACCTCGGATTCGTGATCATCGGGCCGAGTTCTATGAAGAACTGATACAATTTTTCAGTTTTGACAACTTTAATTTTTCAAAATTTTAAACCGCTGTATCTCCGAAACGGAGCGTCCTAGAGCAAAAAGGACCTCGGATTCGTGATCTTCGGGCCGAGTTCTATAAGGACATAATACAATTTTTCAGTTTTGACAACTTTAATTTTTCAAAACTTTAAACCGCTGTATCTCCGAAACGGAGCGTCCTAGAGCAAAAAGGACCTCTGATTCGTGATCCTCGGGCCGAGTTCTATAAGGACCCATGACAATTTTTTGATTCGGACAACTTTTATTTTTCAAAACTTTAAACCGCTGTATCTCCGAAACGGAGCGTCCAAGAGCAAAAAGGACCTCTGATTCGTGATCCTCGGGCCGAGTTCTATAAGGACATAATACAATTTTTCAGTTTTGACAACTTTAATTTTTCAAAACTTTAAACCGCTGTATCTCCGAAACGGAGCGTCCTAGAGCAAAAAGGACCTCTGATTCGTGATCCTCGGGCCGAGTTCTATAAGGACCCATTAGAATTTTTTGATTTGGACAACTTTTATTTTTCAAAACTTTAAACCGCTGTATGTCCAAAACGGCGCGTCCTAGAGCAAAAAGGACCTCGGATTCGTGATCATCGGGCCGAGTTCTATAAGGACATAATACAATTTTTCAGTTTTGACAACTTTAATTTTTCAAAACTTTAAACCGCTGTATCTCCGAAACGGAGCGTCCTAGAGCAAAAAGGACATCTGATTCGTGATCCTCGGGCCGAGTTCTATAAGGACATAATACAATTTTTCAGTTTTGACAACTTAAATTTTTCAAAACTTTAAACCGCTGTATCTCCGAAACGGAGCGTCCTAGAGCAAAAAGGACCTCTGATTCGTGATCCTCGGGCCGAGTTCTATGAAGAACTGATACAATTTTTCAGTTTTGACAACTTTAATTTTTCAAAATTTTAAACCGCTGTATCTCCGAAACGGAGCGTCCTAGAGCAAAAAGGACCTCTGATACGTGATCCTCGGGCCGAGTTCTATAAGGACCCAATACAATTTTTCAGTTTTGACAACTTTAAATTTCAAAACTTTAAACCGCTGTATCTCCGAAACGGAGCGTCCTAGAGCAAAAAGGACCTCTGATTCGTGATCCTCGGGCCGAGTTCTATAATGACCCATTAGAATTTTTTGATTTGGACAACTTTTATTTTTCAAAACTTTAAACCGCTGTATCTCCAAAACGGTGCGTCCTAGAGCAAAAAGGACCTCTGATACGTGATCCTCGGGCCGAGTTCTATAAGGACCCAATACAATTTTTCAGTTTTGACAACTTTAAATTTCAAAACTTTAAACCGCTGTATCTCCGAAACGGAGCGTCCTAGAGCAAAAAGGACCTCTGATTCGTGATCCTCGGGCCGAGTTCTATAATGACCCATTAGAATTTTTTGATTTGGACAACTTTTATTTTTCAAAACTTTAAACCGCTGTATCTCCAAAACGGTGCGTCCTAGAGCAAAAAGGACATCGGATTCGTGATCCTCGGGCCGAGTTCTATAAAGACCCAATACAATTATTCAGTTTTGACAACTTTAATTTTTCAAAACTTTAAACCGCTGTATCTCCAAAACGGCGCGTCCTAGAGCAAAAAGGACCTCGGATTCGTGATCATCGGGCCGAGTTCTATGAAGACCCAATACAATTTTTCAGTTTTGACAACTTTAATTTTTCAAAACTTTAAACCGCTTTATCTCCGAAACGGCGCGTCCTAGAGCAAAAAGGACCTCGGATTCGTGATCATCGGGCCGAGTTCTATAAAGGCCCAATACAATTTTTCAGTTTTGACAACTTAAATTTTTCAAAACTTTAAACCGCTGTATCTCCGAAACGGAGCGTCCTAGAGCAAAAAAGACCTCGGATTCGTGATCCTCGGGCCGAGTTCTATAAGGACCCATCACAATTTTTTGATTCGGACAACTTTTATTTGTCAAAACTTTAAACCGCTGTATCTCCAAAACGGCGCGTCCTAGAGCAAAAAGGACCTCGGATTCGTGATCATCGGGCCGAGTTCTATAAAGGCCCAATACAATTTTTCAGTTTTGACAACTTAAATTTTTCAAAACTTTAAACCGCTGTATCTCCGAAACGGAGCGTCCTAGAGCAAAAAAGACCTCGGATTCGTGATCCTCGGGCCGAGTTCTATAAGGACCCATCACAATTTTTTGATTCGGACAACTTTTATTTTTCAAAACTTTAAACCGCTGTATCTCCGAAACGGAGCGTCCTAGAGCAAAAAGGACCTCTGATTCGTGATCATCGGGCCGAGTTCTATAAGGACATAATACAATTTTTCAGTTTTGACAACTTTAATTTTTCAAAACTTTAAACCGCTGTATCTCCGAAACGGAGCGTCCTAGAGCAAAAAGGACATCTGATTCGTGATCCTCGGGCCGAGTTCTATAAGGACCCATTACAATTTTTCAGTTTTGACAACTTTAATTTTTCAAAACTTCAAACCGCTGTATCTCCGAAACGGAGCGTCCTAGAGCAAAAAGGACCTCGGATTCGTGATCATTGGGCCGAGTTCTATAAAGACCCAATACAATTTTTCAGTTTTGACAACTTTAATTTTTCAAAATTTTAAACCGCTGTATCTCCGAAACGGAGCGTCCTAGAGCAAAAAGGACCTCTGATTCGTGATCCTCGGGCCGAGTTCTATAAGGACATAATACAATTTTTCAGTTTTGACAACTTAAATTTTTCAAAACTTTAAACCGCTGTATCTCCGAAACGGAGCGTCCTAGAGCAAAAAGGACCTCTGATTCGTGATCCTCGGGCCGAGTTCTATGAAGAACTGATACAATTTTTCAGTTTTGACAACTTTAATTTTTCAAAATTTTAAACCGCTGTATCTCCGAAACGGAGCGTCCTAGAGCAAAAAGGACCTCTGATACGTGATCCTCGGGCCGAGTTCTATAAGGACCCAATACAATTTTTCAGTTTTGACAACTTTAAATTTCAAAACTTTAAACCGCTGTATCTCCGAAACGGAGCGTCCTAGAGCAAAAAGGACCTCTGATTCGTGATCCTCGGGCCGAGTTCTATAATGACCCATTAGAATTTTTTGATTTGGACAACTTTTATTTTTCAAAACTTTAAACCGCTGTATCTCCAAAACGGTGCGTCCTAGAGCAAAAAGGACATCGGATTCGTGATCATCGGGCCGAGTTCTATAAAGACCCAATACAATTTTTCAGTTTTGACAACTTTAATTTTTCAAAATTTTAAACCGCTGTATCTCCGAAACGGAGCGTCCTAGAGCAAAAAGGACCTCTGATTCGTGATCCTCGGGCCGAGTTCTATAAGGACATAATACAATTTTTCAGTTTTGACAACTTAAATTTTTCAAAACTTTAAACCGCTGTATCTCCGAAACGGAGCGTCCTAGAGCAAAAAGGACCTCTGATTCGTGATCCTCGGGCCGAGTTCTATGAAGAACTGATACAATTTTTCAGTTTTGACAACTTTAATTTTTCAAAATTTTAAACCGCTGTATCTCCGAAACGGAGCGTCCTAGAGCAAAAAGGACCTCTGATACGTGATCCTCGGGCCGAGTTCTATAAGGACCCAATACAATTTTTCAGTTTTGACAACTTTAAATTTCAAAACTTTAAACCGCTGTATCTCCGAAACGGAGCGTCCTAGAGCAAAAAGGACCTCTGATTCGTGATCCTCGGGCCGAGTTCTATAATGACCCATTAGAATTTTTTGATTTGGACAACTTTTATTTTTCAAAACTTTAAACCGCTGTATCTCCAAAACGGTGCGTCCTAGAGCAAAAAGGACATCGGATTCGTGATCATCGGGCCGAGTTCTATAAAGACCCAATACAATTTTTCAGTTTTGACAACTTTAATTTTTCAAAATTTTAAACCGCTGTATCTCCGAAACGGAGCGTCCTAGAGCAAAAAGGACCTCTGATTCGTGATCCTCGGGCCGAGTTCTATAAGGACCCATCACAATTTTTTGATTCGGACAACTTTTATTTTTCAAAATTTAAACCGCTGTATCTCCGAAACGGAGCGTCCTAGAGCAAAAAGGACCTCTGATTCGTGATCCTCGGGCCGAGTTCTATAAGGACCCATCACAATTTTTTGATTCGGACAACTTTAATTTTTCAAAATTTTAAACCGCTGTATCTCCGAAACGGAGCGTCCTAGAGCAAAAAGGACCTCTGATTCGTGATCCTCGGGCCGAGTTCTATAAGGACCCATTAGAATTTTTTGATTTGGACAACTTTTATTTTTCAAAACTTTAAACCGCTGTATCTCCAAAACGGTGCGTCCTAGAGCAAAAAGGACCTCGGATTCGTGATCATTGGGCCGAGTTCTATAAAGACCCAATACAATTTTTCAGTTTTGACAACTTTTATTTTTCAAAACTTTAAACCGCTGTATCTCCAAAACGGTGCGTGCTAGAGCAAAAAGGACCTCGGATTCGTGATCATCGGGCCGAGTTCTATAAAGACCCAATACAATTTTTCAGTTTTGACAACTTTAATTTTTCAAAATTTTAAACCGCAGTATCTCCGAAACGGAGCGTCCTAGAGCAAAAAGGACCTCTGATTCGTGATCCTCGGGCCGAGTTCTATAAGGACCCATCACAATTTTTTGATTCGGACAACTTTTATTTTTCAAAATTTAAACCGCTGTATCTCCGAAACGGAGCGTCCTAGAGCAAAAAGGACCTCTGATTCGTGATCCTCGGGCCGAGTTCTATAAGGACCCATCACAATTTTTTGATTCGGACAACTTTTATTTTTCAAAATTTAAACCGCTGTATCTCCGAAACGGAGCGTCCTAGAGCAAAAAGGACCACTGATTCGTGATCCTCGGGCCGAGTTCTATAAGGACCCATTACAATTTTTTGATTTGGACAACTTTTATTTTTCAAAACTTTAAACCGCTGTATCTCCGAAACGGAGCGTCCTAGAGCAAAAAGGACCTCTGATTCGTGATCCTCGGGCCGAGTTCTATAAGGACCCATTAGAATTTTTTGATTTGGACAACTTTTATTTTTCAAAACTTTAAACCGCTGTATCTCCAAAACGGTGCGTCCTAGAGCAAAAAGGACCTCGGATTCGTGATCATTGGGCCGAGTTCTATAAAGACCCAATACAATTTTTCAGTTTTGACAACTTTAATTTTTCAAAATTTTAAACCGCTGTATCTCCGAAACGGAGCGTCCTAGAGCAAAAAGGACCTCTGATTCGTGATCCTCGGGCCGAGTTCTATAAGGACCCATCACAATTTTTTGATTCGGACAACTTTTATTTTTCAAAATTTAAACCGCTGTATCTCCGAAACGGAGCGTCCTAGAGCAAAAAGGACCTCTGATTCGTGATCCTCGGGCCGAGTTCTATAAGGACCCATTAGAATTTTTTGATTTGGACAACTTTTATTTTTCAAAACTTTAAACCGCTGTATGTCCAAAACGGCGCGTCCTAGAGCAAAAAGGACCTCGGATTCGTGATCATCGGGCCGAGTTCTATGAAGAACTGATACAATTTTTCAGTTTTGACAACTTTAATTTTTCAAAATTTTAAACCGCTGTATCTCCGAAACGGAGCGTCCTAGAGCAAAAAGGACCTCGGATTCGTGATCTTCGGGCCGAGTTCTATAAGGACATAATACAATTTTTCAGTTTTGACAACTTTAATTTTTCAAAACTTTAAACCGCTGTATCTCCGAAACGGAGCGTCCTAGAGCAAAAAGGACCTCTGATTCGTGATCCTCGGGCCGAGTTCTATAAGGACCCATGACAATTTTTTGATTCGGACAACTTTTATTTTTCAAAACTTTAAACCGCTGTATCTCCGAAACGGAGCGTCCAAGAGCAAAAAGGACCTCTGATTCGTGATCCTCGGGCCGAGTTCTATAAGGACATAATACAATTTTTCAGTTTTGACAACTTTAATTTTTCAAAACTTTAAACCGCTGTATCTCCGAAACGGAGCGTCCTAGAGCAAAAAGGACCTCTGATTCGTGATCCTCGGGCCGAGTTCTATAAGGACCCATTAGAATTTTTTGATTTGGACAACTTTTATTTTTCAAAACTTTAAACCGCTGTATGTCCAAAACGGCGCGTCCTAGAGCAAAAAGGACCTCGGATTCGTGATCATCGGGCCGAGTTCTATGAAGAACTGATACAATTTTTCAGTTTTGACAACTTTAATTTTTCAAAATTTTAAACCGCTGTATCTCCGAAACGGAGCGTCCTAGAGCAAAAAGGACCTCTGATTCGTGATCCTCGGGCCGAGTTCTATAAGGACCCATGACAATTTTTTGATTCGGACAACTTTTATTTTTCAAAACTTTAAACCGCTGTATCTCCGAAACGGAGCGTCCAAGAGCAAAAAGGACCTCTGATTCGTGATCCTCGGGCCGAGTTCTATAAGGACATAATACAATTTTTCAGTTTTGACAACTTTAATTTTTCAAAACTTTAAACCGCTGTATCTCCGAAACGGAGCGTCCTAGAGCAAAAAGGACCTCTGATACGTGATCCTCGGGCCGAGTTCTATAAGGACCCAATACAATTTTTCAGTTTTGACAACTTTAAATTTCAAAACTTTAAACAGCTGTATCTCCGAAACGGAGAGTCCTAGAGCAAAAAGGACCTCTGATTCGTGATCCTCGGGCCGAGTTCTATAAGGACCCATTACAATTTTTCAGTTTTGACAACTTTAATTTTTCAAAACTTTAAACCGCTTTATCTCCGAAACGGCGCGTCCTAGAGCAAAAAGGACCTCTGATTCGTGATCCTCGGGCCGAGTTCTATAAGGACCCATCACAATTTTTTGATTCGGACAACTTTTATTTTTCAAAATTTAAACCGCTGTATCTCCGAAACGGAGCGTCCTAGAGCAAAAAGGACCTCTGATTCGTGATCCTCGGGCCGAGTTCTATAAGGACCCATTAGAATTTTTTGATTTGGACAACTTTTATTTTTCAAAACTTTAAACCGCTGTATGTCCAAAACGGCGCGTCCTAGAGCAAAAAGGACCTCGGATTCGTGATCATCGGGCCGAGTTCTATGAAGAACTGATACAATTTTTCAGTTTTGACAACTTTAATTTTTCAAAATTTTAAACCGCTGTATCTCCGAAACGGAGCGTCCTAGAGCAAAAAGGACCTCGGATTCGTGATCTTCGGGCCGAGTTCTATAAGGACATAATACAATTTTTCAGTTTTGACAACTTTAATTTTTCAAAACTTTAAACCGCTGTATCTCCGAAACGGAGCGTCCTAGAGCAAAAAGGACCTCTGATTCGTGATCCTCGGGCCGAGTTCTATAAGGACCCATGACAATTTTTTGATTCGGACAACTTTTATTTTTCAAAACTTTAAACCGCTGTATCTCCGAAACGGAGCGTCCAAGAGCAAAAAGGACCTCTGATTCGTGATCCTCGGGCCGAGTTCTATAAGGACATAATA
Organism: Erpobdella octoculata; assembly: GCA_963978895.1. Lineage (NCBI taxonomy): Eukaryota > Metazoa > Annelida > Clitellata > Hirudinida > Erpobdellidae > Erpobdella > Erpobdella octoculata. Next base: position 3,719,951 of record OZ022243.1, on the reverse strand, counting down.
CAATTTTTCAGTTTTGACAACTTTAATTTTTCAAAACTTTAAACCGCTGTATCTCCGAAACGGAGCGTCCTAGAGCAAAAAGGACCTCTGATTCGTGATCCTCGGGCCGAGTTCTATAAGGACCCATTAGAATTTTTTGATTTGGACAACTTTTATTTTTCAAAACTTTAAACCGCTGTATGTCCAAAACGGCGCGTCCTAGAGCAAAAAGGACCTCGGATTCGTGATCATCGGGCCGAGTTCTATGAAGAACTGATACAATTTTTCAGTTTTGACAACTTTAATTTTTCAAAATTTTAAACCGCTGTATCTCCGAAACGGAGCGTCCTAGAGCAAAAAGGACCTCGGATTCGTGATCTTCGGGCCGAGTTCTATAAGGACCCATTACAATTTTTCAGTTTTGACAACTTTAATTTTTCAAAACTTTAAACCGCTGTATCTCCTAAACGGAGCGTCCTAGAGCAAAAAGGACCTCTGATTCGTGATCCTCGGGCCGAGTTCTATAAGGACATAATACATATTTTCAGTTTTGACAACTTTAATTTTTCAAAACTTCAAACCGCTGTATCTCCGAAACGGAGCGTCCTAGAGCAAAAAGGACCTCTGATTCGTGATCCTCGGGCCGAGTTCTATAAGGACCCAATACAATTATTCAGTTTTAACAACTTTAATTTTTTAAAACTTTAAACCGCTGTATCTCCGAAACGGAGCGTCCTAGAGCAAAAAGGACCTCTGATTCGTGATCCTCGGGCCGAGTTCTATAAGGACCCATTACAATTTTTTGATTCGGCCAACTTTTATTTTTCAAAACTTTAAACCGCTGTATCTCCGAAACGGAGCGTCCTAGAGCAAAAAGGACCTCTGATTCGTGATCCTCGGGCCGAGTTCTATAAGGACATAATACAATTTTTCAGTTTTGACAACTTTAATTTTTCAAAACTTTAAACCGCTGTATCTCTGAAACGGAGCGTCCTAGAGCAAAAAGGACCTCTGATACGTGATCCTCGGGCCGAGTTCTATAAGGACCCATTACAATTTTTTGATTCGGACAACGTTTATTTTTCAAAACTTTAAACCGCTGTATCTCCGAAACGGAGCGTCCTAGAGCAAAAAGGACCTCTAATTCGTGATCCTCGGGCCGAGTTCTATAAGGACATAATACAATTTTTCAGTTTTGACAACTTTAATTTTTCAAAACTTTAAACCGCTGTATCTCCGAAACGGAGCGTCCTAGAGCAAAAAGGACCTCTGATTCGTGATCCTCGGGCCGAGTTCTATAAGGACATAATACAATTTTTCAGTTTTGACAACTTTAATTTTTCAAAACTTTAAACCGCTGTATCTCCGAAACGGAGCGTCCTAGAGCAAAAAGGACCTCTGATTCGTGATCCTCGGGCCGAGTTCTATAAGGACATAATACAATTTTTCAGTTTTGACAACTTTAATTTTTCAAAACTTTAAACCGCTGTATCTCCGAAACGGAGCGTCCTAGAGCAAAAAGGACCTCTGATTCGTGATCCTCGGGCCGAGTTCTATAAGGACATAATACATATTTTCAGTTTTGACAACTTTAATTTTTCAAAACTTCAAACCGCTGTATCTCCGAAACGGAGCGTCCTAGAGCAAAAAGGACCTCTGATTCGTGATCCTCGGGCCGAGTTCTATAAGGACCCAATACAATTATTCAGTTTTAACAACTTTAATTTTTTAAAACTTTAAACCGCTGTATCTCCGAAACGGAGCGTCCTAGAGCAAAAAGGACCTCTGATTCGTGATCCTCGGGCCGAGTTCTATAAGGACCCATTACAATTTTTTGATTCGGCCAACTTTTATTTTTCAAAACTTTAAACCGCTGTATCTCCGAAACGGAGCGTCCTAGAGCAAAAAGGACCTCTGATTCGTGATCCTCGGGCCGAGTTCTATAAGGACATAATACATATTTTCAGTTTTGACAACTTTAATTTTTCAAAACTTTAAACCGCTGTATCTCCGAAACGGAGCGTCCTAGAGCAAAAAGGACCTCGGATTCGTGATCCTCGGGTCGAGTTCTATAAGGACGCAATACAATTATTCAGTTTTGACAACTTTAATTTTTCAAAACTTTAAACCGCTGTATCTCCGAAACGGAGCGTCCTAGAGCAAAAAGGACCTCTGATACGTGATCCTCGGGCCGAGTTCTATAAGGACCCATTACAATTTTTTGATTCGGACAACGTTTATTTTTCAAAACTTTAAACCGCTGTATCTCCGAAACGGAGCGTCCTAGAGCAAAAAGGACCTCTAATTCGTGATCCTCGGGCCGAGTTCTATAAGGACATAATACAATTTTTCAGTTTTGACAACTTTAATTTTTCAAAACTTTAAACCGCTGTATCTCCGAAACGGAGCGTCCTAGAGCAAAAAGGACCTCTGATTCGTGATCCTCGGGCCGAGTTCTATAAGGACATAATACAATTTTTCAGTTTTGACAACTTTAATTTTTCAAAACTTTAAACCGCTGTATCTCCGAAACGGAGCGTCCTAGAGCAAAAAGGACCTCTGATTCGTGATCCTCGGGCCGAGTTCTATAAGGACATAATACATATTTTCAGTTTTGACAACTTTAATTTTTCAAAACTTCAAACCGCTGTATCTCCGAAACGGAGCGTCCTAGAGCAAAAAGGACCTCTGATTCGTGATCCTCGGGCCGAGTTCTATAAGGACCCAATACAATTATTCAGTTTTAACAACTTTAATTTTTTAAAACTTTAAACCGCTGTATCTCCGAAACGGAGCGTCCTAGAGCAAAAAGGACCTCTGATTCGTGATCCTCGGGCCGAGTTCTATAAGGACCCATTACAATTTTTTGATTCGGCCAACTTTTATTTTTCAAAACTTTAAACCGCTGTATCTCCGAAACGGAGCGTCCTAGAGCAAAAAGGACCTCTGATTCGTGATCCTCGGGCCGAGTTCTATAAGGACATAATACATATTTTCAGTTTTGACAACTTTAATTTTTCAAAACTTTAAACCGCTGTATCTCCGAAACGGAGCGTCCTAGAGCAAAAAGGACCTCTGATTCGTGATCCTCGGGCCGAGTTCTATAAGGACCCAATACAATTATTCAGTTTTAACAACTTTAATTTTTCAAAACTTTAAACCGCTGTATCTCCGAAACGGAGCGTCCTAGAGCAAAAAAGACCTCGGATTCGTGATTCTCGGGCCGAGTTCTATAAGAACCCATTACAATTTTTTGATTTGGACAACTTTAATTTTTCAAAACTTTAAACCGCAGTATCTCGGAAACGGAGCGTCCTAGAGCAAAAAGGACCTCGGATTCGTGATCTTCGGGCCGAGTTCTATAAGGACCCAATACAATTTTTCAGTTTTGACAACTTTAATTTTTCAAAACTTTAAACCGCTGTATCTCCGAAACGGAGCGTCCTAGAGCAAAAAGGACCTCGGATTCGTGATCCTCGGGCCGAGTTCTATAAGGACATAATACAATTTTTCAGTTTTGACAACTTTAATTTTTCAAAACTTTAAACCGCTGTATCTCCGAAACGGAGCGTCCTAGAGCAAAAAGGACCTCTGATTCGTGATCCTCGGGCCGAGTTCTATAAGGACCCATCACAATTTTTTGATTCGGACAACTTTTATTTTTCAAAATTTAAACCGCTGTATCTCCGAAACGGAGCGTCCTAGAGCAAAAAGGACCTCGGATTCGTGATCTTCGGGCCGAGTTCTATAAGGACCCAATACAATTTTTCAGTTTTGACAACTTTAATTTTTCAAAACTTTAAACCGCTGTATCTCCGAAACGGAGCGTCCTAGAGCAAAAAGGACCTCGGATTCGTGATCCTCGGGCCGAGTTCTATAAGGACATAATACAATTTTTCAGTTTTGACAACTTTAATTTTTCAAAACTTTAAACCGCTGTATCTCCGAAACGGTGCGTCCTAGAGCAAAAAGGACCTCTGATACGTGATCCTCGGGCCGAGTTCTATAAGGACCTATTACAATTTTTTGATTCGGACAACTTTTATTTTTCAAAACTTTAAACCGCTGTATCTCCGAAACGGAGCGTCATAGAGCAAAAAGGACCTCTGATTCGTGATCCTCGGGCCGAGTTCTATAAGGACCCATTACAATTTTTTGATTTGGACAACTTTTATTTTTCAAAACTTTAAACCGCTGTATCTCGGAAACGGAGCGTCCTAGAGCAAAAAGGACCTTGGATTCGTGATCCTCGGGCCGAGTTCTATAAGGACATAATACAATTATTCAGTTTTGACAACTTTAATTTTTCAAAACTTTAAACCGCTGTATCTCCGAAACGGAGCGTCCTAGAGCAAAAAGGACCTCTGATTCGTGATCCTCGGGCCGAGTTCTATAAGGACATAATACATATTTTCAGTTTTGACAACTTTAATTTTTCAAAACTTTAAACCGCTGTATCTCCGAAACGGAGCGTCCTAGAGCAAAAAGGACCTCTGATTCGTGATCCTCGGGCCGAGTTCTATAAGGACCCAATACAATTATTCAGTTTTAACAACTTTAATTTTTCAAAACTTTAAACCGCTGTATCTCCGAAACGGAGCGTCCTAGAGCAAAAAAGACCTCGGATTCGTGATTCTCGGGCCGAGTTCTATAAGAACCCATTACAATTTTTTGATTTGGACAACTTTAATTTTTCAAAACTTTAAACCGCAGTATCTCGGAAACGGAGCGTCCTAGAGCAAAAAGGACCTCGGATTCGTGATCTTCGGGCCGAGTTCTATAAGGACCCAATACAATTTTTCAGTTTTGACAACTTTAATTTTTCAAAACTTTAAACCGCTGTATCTCCGAAACGGAGCGTCCTAGAGCAAAAAGGACCTCGGATTCGTGATCCTCGGGCCGAGTTCTATAAGGACATAATACAATTTTTCAGTTTTGACAACTTTAATTTTTCAAAACTTTAAACCGCTGTATCTCCGAAACGGAGCGTCCTAGAGCAAAAAGGACCTCTGATTCGTGATCCTCGGGCCGAGTTCTATAAGGACCCATCACAATTTTTTGATTCGGACAACTTTTATTTTTCAAAATTTAAACCGCTGTATCTCCGAAACGGAGCGTCCTAGAGCAAAAAGGACCTCGGATTCGTGATCTTCGGGCCGAGTTCTATAAGGACCCAATACAATTTTTCAGTTTTGACAACTTTAATTTTTCAAAACTTTAAACCGCTGTATCTCCGAAACGGAGCGTCCTAGAGCAAAAAGGACCTCGGATTCGTGATCCTCGGGCCGAGTTCTATAAGGACATAATACAATTTTTCAGTTTTGACAACTTTAATTTTTCAAAACTTTAAACCGCTGTATCTCCGAAACGGTGCGTCCTAGAGCAAAAAGGACCTCTGATACGTGATCCTCGGGCCGAGTTCTATAAGGACCTATTACAATTTTTTGATTCGGACAACTTTTATTTTTCAAAACTTTAAACCGCTGTATCTCCGAAACGGAGCGTCCTAGAGCAAAAAGGACCTCTGATTCGTGATCCTCGGGCCGAGTTCTATAAGGACCCATTACAATTTTTTGATTTGGACAACTTTTATTTTTCAAAACTTTAAACCGCTGTATCTCGGAAACGGAGCGTCCTAGAGCAAAAAGGACCTTGGATTCGTGATCCTCGGGCCGAGTTCTATAAGGACATAATACAATTATTCAGTTTTGACAACTTTAATTTTTCAAAACTTTAAACCGCTGTATCTCCGAAACGGAGCGTCCTAGAGCAAAAAGGACCTCTGATTCGTGATCCTCGGGCCGAGTTCTATAAGGACATAATACAATTTTTCAGTTTTGACAACTTTAATTTTTCAAAACTTTAAACCGCTGTATCTCCGAAACGGAGCGTCCTAGAGCAAAAAGGACCTCTGATTCGTGATCCTCGGGCCGAGTTCTATAAGAACCCATTACAATTTTTTGATTTGGACAACTTTTATTTTTCAAAACTTTAAACCGCAGTATCTCGGAAACGGTGCGTCCTAGAGCAAAAAGGACCTCTGATACGTGATCCTCGGGCCGAGTTCTATAAGGACATAATACAATTTTTCAGTTTTGACAACTTTAATTTTTCAAAACTTTAAACCGCTGTATCTCCGAAACGGAGCGTCATAGAGCAAAAAGGACCTCTGATTCGTGATCCTCGGGCCGAGTTCTATAAGGACATAATACATATTTTCAGTTTTGACAACTTTAGTTTTTCAAAACTTCAAACCGCTGTATCTCCGAAACGGAGCGTCCTAGAGCAAAAAGGACCTCTGATTCGTGATCCTCGGGCCGAGTTCTATAAGGACCCAATACAATTATTCAGTTTTAACAACTTTAATTTTTTAAAACTTTAAACCGCTGTATCTCCGAAACGGAGCGTCCTAGAGCAAAAAAGACCTCGGATTCGTGATTCTCGGGCCGAGTTCTATAAGAACCCATTACAATTTTTTGATTTGGACAACTTTAATTTTTCAAAACTTTAAACCGCAGTATCTCGGAAACGGAGCGTCCTAGAGCAAAAAGGACCTCGGATTCGTGATCTTCGGGCCGAGTTCTATAAGGACCCAATACAATTTTTCAGTTTTGACAACTTTAATTTTTCAAAACTTTAAACCGCTGTATCTCCGAAACGGAGCGTCCTAGAGCAAAAAGGACCTCGGATTCGTGATCCTCGGGCCGAGTTCTATAAGGACATAATACAATTTTTCAGTTTTGACAACTTTAATTTTTCAAAACTTTAAACCGCTGTATCTCCGAAACGGAGCGTCCTAGAGCAAAAAGGACCTCTGATTCGTGATCCTCGGGCCGAGTTCTATAAGGACCCATCACAATTTTTTGATTCGGACAACTTTTATTTTTCAAAACTTTAAACCGCTGTATCTCGGAAACGGAGCGTCCTAGAGCAAAAAGGACCTTGGATTCGTGATCCTCGGGCCGAGTTCTATAAGGACAAAATACAATTATTCAGTTTTGACAACTTTAATTTTTCAAAACTTTAAACCGCTGTATCTCCGAAACGGAGCGTCCTAGAGCAAAAAGGACCTCTGATACGTGATCCTCGGGCCGAGTTCTATAAGGACATAATACAATTTTTCAGTTTTGACAACTTTAATTTTTCAAAACTTTAAACCGCTGTATCTCCGAAACGGTGCGTCCTAGAGCAAAAAGGACCTCTGATACGTGATCCTCGGGCCGAGTTCTATAAGGACCTATTACAATTTTTTGATTCGGACAACTTTTATTTTTCAAAACTTTAAACCGCTGTATCTCCGAAACGGAGCGTCCTAGAGCAAAAAGGACCTCTGATTCGTGATCCTCGGGCCGAGTTCTATAAGGACCCATTACAATTTTTTGATTTGGACAACTTTTATTTTTCAAAACTTTAAACCGCTGTATCTCGGAAACGGAGCGTCCTAGAGCAAAAAGGACCTTGGATTCGTGATCCTCGGGCCGAGTTCTATAAGGACATAATACAATTATTCAGTTTTGACAACTTTAATTTTTCAAAACTTTAAACCGCTGTATCTCCGAAACGGAGCGTCCTAGAGCAAAAAGGACCTCTGATACGTGATCCTCGGGCCGAGTTCTATAAGGACATAATACAATTTTTCAGTTTTGACAACTTTAATTTTTCAAAACTTTAAACCGCTGTATCTCCGAAACGGAGCGTCCTAGAGCAAAAAGGACCTCTGATTCGTGATCCTCGGGCCGAGTTCTATAAGGACATAATACAATTTTTCAGTTTTGACAACTTTAATTTTTCAAAACTTTAAACCGCTGTATCTCCGAAACGGAGCGTCCTAGAGCAAAAAGGACCTCTGATTCGTGATCCTCGGGCCGAGTTCTATAAGGACCCATTACAATTTTTTGATTCGGACAACTTTTATTTTTCAAAACTTTAAACCGCTGTATCTCCGAAACGGAGCGTCCTAGAGCAAAAAGGACCTCTGATTCGTGATCCTCGGGCCGAGTTCTATAAGGACATAATACAATTTTTCAGTTTTGACAACTTTAATTTTTCAAAACTTTAAACCGCTGTATCTCCGAAACGGAGCGTCCTAGAGCAAAAAGGACCTCTGATTCGTGATCCTCGGGCCGAGTTCTATAAGAACCCATTACAATTTTTTGATTTGGACAACTTTTATTTTTCAAAACTTTAAACCGCAGTATCTCGGAAACGGTGCGTCCTAGAGCAAAAAGGACCTCTGATACGTGATCCTCGGGCCGAGTTCTATAAGGACATAATACAATTTTTCAGTTTTGACAACTTTAATTTTTCAAAACTTTAAACCGCTGTATCTCCGAAACGGAGCGTCATAGAGCAAAAAGGACCTCTGATTCGTGATCCTCGGGCCGAGTTCTATAAGGACATAATACATATTTTCAGTTTTGACAACTTTAGTTTTTCAAAACTTCAAACCGCTGTATCTCCGAAACGGAGCGTCCTAGAGCAAAAAGGACCTCTGATTCGTGATCCTCGGGCCGAGTTCTATAAGGACCCAATACAATTATTCAGTTTTAACAACTTTAATTTTTTAAAACTTTAAACCGCTGTATCTCCGAAACGGAGCGTCCTAGAGCAAAAAGGACCTCTGATTCGTGATCCTCGGGCCGAGTTCTATAAGGACCCATTACAATTTTTTGATTCGGACGACTTTTATTTTTCAAAACTTTAAACCGCTGTATCTCCGAAACGGAGCGTCCTAGAGCAAAAAGGACCTCTGATTCGTGATCCTCGGGCCGAGTTCTATAAGGACCCATTACAATTTTTTGATTTGGACAACTTTTATTTTTCAAAACTTTAAACCGCTGTATCTCGGAAACGGAGCGTCCTAGAGCAAAAAGGACCTTGGATTCGTGATCCTCGGGCCGAGTTCTATAAGGACATAATACAATTTTTCAGTTTTGACAACTTTAATTTTTTAAAACTTTAAACTGCTGTATCTCCGAAACGGAGCGTCCTAGAGCAAAAAGGACCTCGGATTCGTGATCCTCGGGCCGAGTTCTATAAGGACATAATACAATTTTTCAGTTTTGACAACTTTAATTTTTCAAAACTTCAAACCGCTGTATCTCCGAAACGGAGCGTCCTAGAGCAAAAAGGACCTCTGATACGTGATCCTCGGGCCGAGTTCTATAAGGACCTATTACAATTTTTTGACTCGGACAAATTTTATTTTTCAAAACTTTAAACCGCTGTATCTCCGAAACGGAGCGTCCTAGAGCAAAAAGGACCTCTGATTCGTGATCCTCGGGCCGAGTTCTATAAGGACCCATTACAATTTTTTGATTTGGACAACTCTAATTTTTCAAAACTTTAAACCGCTGTATCTCCGAAACGGAGCGTCCTAGAGCAAAAAGGACCTCGGATTCGTGATCCTCGGGCCGAGTTCTATAAGGACCCAATACAATTATTCAGTTTTGACAACTTTAATTTTTCAAAACTTTAAACCGCTGTATCTCCGAAACGGAGCGTCCTAGAGCAAAAAGGACCTCTGATTCGTGATCCTCGGGCCGAGTTCTATAAGGACCCAATACAATTTTTCAGTTTTGACAACTTTAATTTTTCAAAACTTTAATCCGCTGTATCTCCGAAACGGAGCGTCCTAAAGCAAAAAGGACCTCGGATTCGTGATCCTCGGGCCGAGTTCTATAAGGACTCAATACAATTATTCAGTTTTGACAACTTTAATTTTTCAAAACTTCAAACCGCTGTATCTCCGAAACGGAGCGTCCTAGAGCAAAAAGGACCTCTGATTCGTGATCCTTGGGCCGAGTTCTATAAGGACCCAATACAATTATTCAGTTTTGACAACTTTAATTTTTCAAAACTTTAAACCGTTGTATCTCCGAAACGGAGCGTCCTAGAGCAAAAAAGACCTCGGATTCGTGATTCTCGGGCCGAGTTCTATAAGGACCCAATACAATTTTTCAGTTTTGACAACTTTAATTTTTCAAAACTTTAAACCGCTGTATCTCCGAAACGGAGCGTCCTAGAGCAAAAAGGACCTCGGATTCGTGATCCTCGGGCCGAGTTCTATAAGGACATAATACAATTTTTCAGTTTTGACAACTTTAATTTTTCAAAACTTTAAACCGCTGTATCTCCGAAACGGTGCGTCCTAGAGCAAAAAGGACCTCTGATACGTGATCCTCGGGCCGAGTTCTATAAGGACCTATTACAATTTTTTGATTCGGACAACTTTTATTTTTCAAAACTTTAAACCGCTGTATCTCCGAAACGGAGCGTCCTAGAGCAAAAAGGACCTCTGATTCGTGATCCTCGGGCCGAGTTCTATAAGGACCCATTACAATTTTTTGATTTGGACAACTTTTATTTTTCAAAACTTTAAACCGCTGTATCTCGGAAACGGAGCGTCCTAGAGCAAAAAGGACCTTGGATTCGTGATCCTCGGGCCGAGTTCTATAAGGACATAATACAATTATTCAGTTTTGACAACTTTAATTTTTCAAAACTTTAAACCGCTGTATCTCCGAAACGGAGCGTCCTAGAGCAAAAAGGACCTCTGATACGTGATCCTCGGGCCGAGTTCTATAAGGACATAATACAATTTTTCAGTTTTGACAACTTTAATTTTTCAAAACTTTAAACCGTTGTATCTCCGAAACGGAGCGTCCTAGAGCAAAAAGGACCTCGGATTCGTGATTTCCCGCTCCCGGTCGTTTTCCCGTCCCGGTCGCTGCCCTGTTCCCGCTCACGTTTGCTCTCCCATTCCCGCTCACGCTTGCTTTTCTGTTCCCGCTCGCTGTCCGTTCCGGGTGCTTTCCCGTTTCTATAATAGACAAACTAACCCACAAACATTCATATATATATATCGTTAGGTCGACAGTTCGAACCTCGCCGGAGTCACCAGCGTAACTCCCTTAAGCAAGGAGTTCACTCGCATTGCTAAAAGGTAGGGATGTCACGGGTAGTACTTTTTGGAGTTTTCGGGTTCGGGTTCGGGTTCGGGTTTGTGAAACTAGAGTTTTCGGGTTCGAGTTCGGGTTCGGGTTTGTGAAACTAGAGTTTTCGGGTTCGGGTTCGGGTTCGGGTTTGTAAAACTTGAGTTTTCGGGTTCGGGTTCGGGTTCGGGTTTGTGAAACTCAGGTTTTCGGGTTCGGGTTCGGGTTCGGGTTTGTAGTTTTCCAAAAACCGGGTTCGGGTTCGGGTTCGGGTTCGGGTACTGGTTTATGATTTCAAATTCCTGGATTGATTTTAAATTTACCTAGTGTATATACATATACAAACGACAGCAATCAATTCATCCATTGGACATTACACGTTTTGAATAAACTCTAACAAGTTATTTTTTTAGATTTCCAAATAATGTGATTTCTTTGGCCGAAGGAGGCTTAATTATTTTAGTTCGTTCGTGGCTCGGTCCGGCCAGATAATAAGGCGGATTAGTGGTCTAGTTTACACACTCACCAATAAAATGACCTATTTGTGTTATTTGTTACGCAAAGGTGATAATACAAAACTTGCATGGCTTGCGATTAGCATAATACGTTACCTCTTAAATTATTGTACTTTATTAATTTTTTCGCGGCTCGGTCCGGTCGGGCAATCAGGCGGATTAGTGTCCTAGCTTACACATTTGCCAATAAAATAACTGTGGCGCATAGATCATTTATAGACTTTGCCAGTTAAAGTTTAGGATTATGCAATATTATCTTTATAACAAAGGGTCTTTGTTATATCAGAAAAACTTTGAGTATATGAATGAATAAATATAAGGTTATATAACTGAACTAAAAAGTTTAGAGTCATGGCTATCCGCGATTTCTTCGACCGAAGGAGGCTTAATTATTTTAGTTCGTTCGCGGCTCGGTCCGGCCTGATTATAATCAAACGGATTAGTGGTTTAGTTTACACAATCACTAATAAAATGACGTATTTGTGTTATTTGTTACGCAAAGATGATAATACAAAACTTCTACGCTCGCGATTAGTATAATATGTTACGTCAACAAAACTTGTAATTTATTAATCTCTAAGACACAGCTTTTATAAAGATTTATTTGTTCACAACTCCGAGTTCGGGTATTAGGCTTATAAATTTTCGGGTTCGAGTTCGGGTTCGGGTATCAAGTTTTCACATTTTCGGGTTCGAGTTCGGGTTCGGGTATCAAGTTTTCTCATTTTCGGGTTCGGGTTCGGGTTCGGGTATCAAGTTTTCACATTTTCGGGTTCGGGTTCGGGTTCGGGTACCAAATTTTCACACTTTCGGGTTCGAGTTCGGGTTCGGGTATCAGAAAAAGACCGGGTAGTACCGAACTCGGGTTCGGGTTCGGGTACCCGTGACATCCCTACTAAAAGGGTAGGCGCCTATAAATGGCTGCCTCTGCAAATGCCCTTTCTCGCCTTCGAGCAAGACTTAAGTCTTGGAAAAGGCGTTGTGAAAGAAAAATGAAAATGAAATGAAAAATATATATATATATATATATATAGTCTTAGCAAATCTATTTTGCGTTTTATAGGCTAACAGAAGTTATGAAAGAATGTAAAAGAGAAAATGAGCGGGAACGGGAACGGGAACGGGAGAGCAACCGTGACCGGGAATGGGAAAGCAAGCATGACCGGGAACGGGAGAGCAAGCGTGAGCGGGAACGGGAAAGCGACCGGGAACGGGAAAGCGACCGGGAACGGGAAAGCGACCGGGAACGGGAAAGCGACCGAGAACGGGAAAGCGACCGGGAACGGGAAAGCGACCGGGAACGGGAAAGCGACCGGGAACGCGGAAAGCGACCGGGAACGCGGAAAGCGACCGGGAACGCGGAAAGCGACCGGGAACGCGGAAAGCGACTGGATTCGGGAGAGCAAGCTTGGAAGGAAACGCGAGCAAGAGAGAAAATCGATAACAGAACTTCTGAGCGGGAAAGCGACCGGGAGCTGGAAAACGACCGAGAGCGGAAAAGCGACCGGGAACGCTACGAAAACGGGAAAGTGGAGAAGGGAACGGGAGCGAGAGAGACAAACATTAGAAAAACCTCTAAAAACCCCGGGCAACGCCGGGTAACCCCGCTAGTATATATATATATATATATATATATATATATATATATATATATATATATATATATATATATATATATATATATATATATATATATATATATATATATATATATATATATATATATATATATATATATATATATATATATATATATATATATATATATATATATATATATATATATATATATATATATATATATATATATATATATATATATATATATATATATATATATATATATATATATATATATATATATATATATATATATATATATATATATATACTTTGGGAAAACAAGAGGAAACAGGAGAGCAAGGGGGACGAGAGAGCAAACGGGAGAGTAAGCGGGGAAGAAAACGGGAGCAAAAGAGAAAAACGATAAAAAAAACTTTTAAAAACCCCGGGCATTGTACACTCGATTGCTCTTCGAGATTGATTTTTTTAAATTGTCATAATTTTGTACATTAAACTTTTAATTAAAAAAACCAAAATAATTTAAAAGGCAAAACAACGTTTGCTGAGTCAGCTAGTATGAATATAACAATTTTTATATGTGTGGGGAAAATGGGATGTTTATAAAAAAAAACGAATTTCAAGTGCTTAAATTTTAATTTTTGGTTATCAAGTAAAAATATTTTTTTTTGGGTAAAGATACAGTGCTTGAAACGCTATTGACGAATGAATAACTAGAGTCATTTATTAAAAAATTGCGTGTTCACAGACCATGCGGTCTTCGCATTTAAAATATAAACATGGCGATCGACTACGTCTTTGAAATCTCTTGAAGTACACCTTGCATCGAAGAAATCATGTCGGTAAGCTCGACTGGATGAGGGGCGGAGTTTTGGATTGAATGACAGCAATTTTAAAATCAAATCACAAGGAGTCGGGTGATAAACATACCGCAGAAGTCGATCTCTGGCCGATCCTATGCATTCAGAAAGCGTTATTCCGAAGCTCTTCGCGTAATGTTCGACATCGCTTTCGGTGACGCCGCAGAATTTTGCTACTCTGACGAGCTGCTCCAACGTTGAGTCGCCACGGTCACGGCGCAGGATTGGCGACCGCTTAAAGAATTCTCCTAGCACGCAGCCCGCAGCCCACATGTCTACCTCTGGTCCGTATATTGTTTGGCCGGCTAAAATCTCAGGCGCCATGTATGAAGTGGTACCGATGCATTTTGTAAAATGATCGGCTTCTTTGCTTGATTTGTAGAGCCTCGCAAGACCGAAATCCGTCAGTTTAAGAACGCCTTCTCTTGTAACAAGAATGTTTTCTGGTTTTATATCCCTGTGAATGATGTTTAGACTGTGAATTGTGCTGAGGGCTTTCAGTATGTGAGCCATTCCCGATCTGACGGCATCGATAGGAATGAAAAGTTCACGGTTGTCCAGCAGTGCGAACAGGTCGAAATCGCAAAATTCGAGTACGAAAACGTACAAGTCGTCGTTTGTTTTTGATTTTGTCCCGCATATTTCAAAAAGACGGACCACATTTCTGTGATTCAGCTTCTTTAAGAAACCTATTTCTCGGCTGACAAATCGTTTTGATTTTGCCGTTTTCGGTCTAGCGACTGACTTTAAAGCAACAGTTGCGTTCGTTTCTGTTGATTGTGCCCTGTATACCTTGCCGAATCCTCCCTTTCCAATTTTAACGAGGTCTCTGTACTTCTCCAAAGCATCTGGTAGTAGCGACATTCTAGGAAGGTCTTCCATTTAAATTTGTATATAATTGTAATACTGAAGCAATTAATTTTATTAAATATATTTAATTTTTGTTTAATGATGAGAACAAATTTAAAGTGTTTTAAGACCTTACTACTGGAGTTGTAGAACAAAATTCTTTAGATAGCTTGAAAACAAGGAAATGGATATATATATGTATATATATATATATATATATATATATATATATATATATATATATATATATATATATATATATATATATATATATATATATATATATATATATATACATATATATATATATATATACATATATATATATATATATATATATACATACATATTAACATTATATATATATATAATGTTTATACGTATATGTATATAATTAGTAATAATTATATATCTATCACAAATCATAATTTGATTGATCTGTATTTCTGTTTTCCCTCATTCATCCCTGCAAAGGGACTAGGGACTAAACTAGAGACTTATTAGACTAGGACTAGGATGACTAGGTGCGGAGAGCAAGGCAGAGCGAGTTTGTCATTCGCCATAAAACAAGTAAAAGTTAATTTAAAAAAATTAAAAACATGCTTTTAAGGCTGTGATAACATTTCAAAGCGACGTCGTATAGTAAAAATATAACCCAGCAAACAGTAAACAAAAGAAGTTTAAAGTAACTATGACAATGAAAGTTTTCGTCGTCTTTACAGTTTTGCTTTTTTAAATAGTTTTTTTTAGTCATTTTTGTCTTTTAAATTTTGCAATAGTTATTGTTGCTTAGTTGAACTTTAAATTTGTTTGAAGTGTGGTAATTTTACAATGATCTTCCAAGCTTCTAATCTTCCGCGGACATCCCATGGACATCCGGACAAGTAACAATTTATAAATTCATTTAAAAATTGACCAAACACTGCAAGTTTGTTTGCTGAATACAGAAAGATCTTGCAACAACAAAAAATCACCAACACATAAACATTACCGAGCAATCCAAATAAAGGCATAAAACATAATTATGTGTTTATAATTGTAATAGAAAAAGCTTTTCATGTCAGCATCGCCGAAAGATAATTTTTTCTTCTGCACCCTTTTGACAGCACGACTTTGCTGTGACAAAAATATAACTAATGTAATTCTAATGAAATTACTAATTAGCTACTTTGAAAACTGAAAACTAACAGTAAATCCCGATGTAGCAAGCAATTAAAGCTCCTTTTAGCATCTCAGTAAAACGCAGTGCTATATAAATACATTATAATGCAGCTAAACCTACATCCTTAGCGATTTAACAGCAATTAAAAATCGTAGGACAAATTTATGATGGTATACTCAACAGAAACAGCGTCTCGTAGTTGTCCGATAAAAGCAGCCAGGATCGCAGGGATGGTTGTACGTACTGTTCCCGTCGTATTCAAACGGCGGCTTGTAGGCCAGTTGGAGTCGAACGAATATGAACAGGGAAAAGCTTAAACCTACAGCTACCGAGAACCATGCCAATTTCTGCAAGCGGCGAGCTTTTTTGTAATTTTTCTTCTGAGAGGCTACGTAGCTTGTAACTGCAAAAATATGAAAAGCACTCGGTCAATTGAATGTGAATGTTCGAACGACCGTGATATTTTCTGAGTCATCCACGAATGATGATGTCCGAAAAATTTGTGGCGAAGGAGGGAGTTGGTTTCAAAAATGGATGAAGTCTCATTAAAAACTATTATGATAATTATTTAAATACTTCAAATAAACGCAAAATTTATACGTTTAATAATAAACAATACTAATTTTGATTACTTTAATTTTTTTCAATACTTTTATTTCATTTATAAACGTTTTCTTGAGTGTTTAAGAAGCCATAAAGTGTTTTTTGGGCGATAAAGCATTCGCCTTTCGGCTTGTAGGTCAGCAGTTCGAATCTCACTGGCGTCACCACCATAGTTCCTTCAAGCAAGATAAAATATGATATTAAAACACGTCAAATAAACAAAATAAAAGCGTTAGAAAAACCAGTGTAACCTGCCATGATGAATGCTACCATTTGGCAGACAAACCCGCACCAAAATGTCATCAAAATAGCAAGAAAGAGTATGCCGAAGGATGGCGTTTTCTCTTCGGTATTCACTTCGGTGCTGGTTGAATGTAAAACATCAAAGTCGTGTTGAGTGGTCTACATTAGAATTGAATATGATACAGAAAAAAAGTTTTAATATTCTAAAGCATGAATGATTTTAAAAATTGACAACTAAATAATAATATTTTTAATGAATCGATTTTATCTCAACTTTATTTAAAATTGTTTTAGGTAAATTCTTTGTTCAGTATGTCAACAGGATTTTCTTATGTTTTTTAAATTTTGTTTGCCTTGTTTTTGATTGTTTTGAGTAACCAAATTTTTAAAATCAAAAATAAATTTACGAACTAACAAGTAAAAGAAAAACGGAGTTTCTCAACACACTTTTTTATTTCAAATACACTCAATTTAGAAATACAAAAGATATTCAAATTTGGTTTATTTTTTTTAAATACCACTTAATTTATTATTTGTAAATACCACAACATTTATTAAAAAAATTAATTGAATCATGTATTGTCATCCAACATAAAGCTATGCTGAAAGTTTCAGCTTTCTAGCTAGTCAAAAAGCTGGTTAAATTTTACTTGCAAGATTTGCGTACAGAGAAACATACCCACAAACAAACAAACAGATAATAGAAGTTGAATAAAAGTGTGTAAAAAACGTATAAAAGGACGTCTTCACGTGACCATTTACATAGCTGCAATATATGGTTCAATTATTACCTTAATAAAGTTGAAATAATTTTTACATCATAAACATACATTAAAAAAAAGTTTTTCTTGAACCCTAAAAAGTATAAAATAATATTCCTATGAGCCTGGCAGAATTTCTGGTCACAGGACCATATTTTTACGGCGCTTTATTGCTCAGTTATGCATACGAATTATTCAAACATTACTCAATTGCCGAAAGGATTTGTTAAAACAGTGTTTGCTGTTTTGCGCATTTAATTTTTTCCCTTCAATAAATATTAAAAAATCTAAAACTTGGAGCCTCCGAAACTCCATAAAACTTGCATTTATAGGTAGGATTTTTCTGAACAATTTTGAGATGAAACTTTTTTTATTTGCAAGACATTTATTTTGTTGAGTCTCGATAGAAATTGACTGAGAAACGTGATTCAGTTTGAAAACTTCCTCATCAAAAACTTTCATTTCAAGTACCGAAGGACGTCTTTCAGCCATTACAGCAACAACCTTTTGTTGACAAGTCAGCTACTGATAAATATAATCTGCTATCTCAAGCTTCAAGTATTTCTACTCAAGTTTTGAATTCACTAATACCGCCATTGTTGTCTGATTGAGCGGTGTTTGTTTTTGTTTTGAATTATCGTGACGTAACAAGCGAGCCGTAAAAAACTAGTTTTTTTTTACAAAATCCCTTATATTTCAGGATTCGCCAGCTTCTCATTTAATGCAACTTTATTTTTTTAAACGACATTTTCCAAATTTTTGTATGTAAATATCTGTGATGGTGTTTGTGTTTTTTTTAAAACATAGACAATTAATTTTTTTAATAATTTTCTCCAGAAAATTTTCAAACTCCAATAGCATGCATTTTCACGAGGAGCAAGCCCATATTTCATATTTCAGCTTGAATGGATGGCGGAAAGTTACAATATTTGTTTTTTAAAGTACATTTAAAACAGAAAAATGGATGATATTTAATAAGAATTTGTGTATTAACAAAGATAACAAATTTTTAAGATAATATTTAATAAGGATTTTTGTATTAACAAAGATAACAAATTTTTATGAAAATTCAAATGAATGAACTGATAATCACATTGGTGTGTAGTATATACCTATCTGTTATATTCCTGATCCGAGCTAGTTTTTAAAAACTATAATTAGCTTTCTTTTAATTAACTCAAGAAATATATTATGAAAATTTGAGAATGTAAGTAAACAATAGTTTTTATCAAAAAGATTTAACAAATAGAAAGTTATTGTTTTTTGAAACTACACAGGCAAAAATATCTCTAGAAACTTGTGATTTTTTTAATTTTTTACAATTTTAGATTTAAACACGTTGATATTTTGAAGAAAAAAAACTGTAATTTTGACGGGTTGTCACAAGTAAATTAATAAAGTTTAATTTATAAAAATAAACAGCAATCTAAAAACCGTGACCAAAAACATGACATTTGGATTGTTGATTTTATTTCAAATTTTACAAAAGACTAGTAAAAAGTTAATGAGGAATTAGTTAAAATCTGATAAAAAATTAAGATTATATGTGGTGTGTTCAACACTACTTCTATACATTGTTTATATCGTCGCCATTGCTGTTAATTGCAAAGGTTTTCCAGTAGCATAATTAAAAGTTAAAGGCACATTTGGTTAGATTTAAGTTCTATGTCTTTGTTAATTTTTTTGTTGTTTCTAAAATCAAAGTTTGACGAAAATGTTTGAAATGGCTGATTTGGTGAAAATGAAAGTAAGCGAGTTGAAGGTAGAGTTGGGTAAGCTCGGCTTGAACACGAAAGGAACCAAAGTCCAGCTTGTGCAGAGGCTGGCAGATTTTCTTGCCATAGATTACGATAAAATGGTTACGGAAAACATACAGCTAGTTGAAGGCAAGTAGATTGATTAGTTTTCTTTCATTCTTATAGAAATTATAGGATTGATAAATAGAGCTGTTGCACTTCTATATATTGTTGTGTATCAATATAATATAAAGTGTATATAATATAATAATTGTGACAGAAATTCAAGAGTTTTTGTTAGAGAGTATTTGACAAATAAAACATAACTTGTTTAAGATTTGTGTTTTGTTGTGTGTAGCCCAGTCTTTTTGACCAAATTCCATAAACGTAACTGATTGATTTGGTTAAAATAAGTGCATTTTCGCATATTTTATTTAGTATAATTTTAAAAAATAAGTATGCATATATAATTATTATTATTTTTTATTTGATTAAACAATTTTTCAAATAAAACAAATTCCAGAATTGTAAAAATTTAAAGTTCAGACACGCGAAAGCTCTTGTTGGAGAAAAATGGAAAGGATTGACTAGAGCTCTGCGAAGACACAGAACACTTTGCATAAATAAAGAGATATATCTCATTAGGGTCTTAAATTAGATTTCACATAATTAGCTTTATAATGAAAAGCAAATTTAATATAAATGTTTTATTTGCAATGTCAGCTTTAAAAAATTTAATAGACGGTACTGTTATCGGCAAACAGCAATGAATCTGTGCCAAGTTACAGCTCATTTATAGATTCGTAAGTTGCTTAATAAGCCCGTTAAAAAATCAAGGCTGGCTTAAAGGATTTTAAAGTGCAAAACCCTTGTCAAATCTATGTTGACAAAAGTTGAGTTGCAATTTTTGTTTCACAAATATTTTGATTACATGTCCAAAAGAAAGTCAAACTACACAATTTCTGGACTACAGGTTTTTTTTTAAAATTAATATGACGGCTTCAGCTTATAGATGTCACGGAGATCTGGAGAATCCTTGAGAATGATCTCATTAAACAAACAATTCCTGCCTGCTTCTTATTGCTGAACAATCTGCTTACTGCTGAACACTATGCTTACTGCTGAACACTATGCTTACTGCTGAACACTATGCTTACTGCTGAACAATCTGCTTACTGCTGAACAATCTGCTTACTGCTGAACAATCTGCTTACTGCTGAACAATCTGCTTACTGCTGAACAATCTGCTTACTTCTGAACAATCTGCTTACTGCTGAACAATAACTTTTCTGCCCCAAGAACACCAGCGGTCTTTCAGCCGTGTCACAAATATCTTGTTGCTTCCCATGACTACTACTAAGAATTTCTTTGTTCTTTAACTAAAACTCTGGTTTTTTGTTATCTGCTTGGGAGGTCTTTTGAATGCATTCCACCAGCTTCTGATTGCTTCTTCCTGCTTGTCCACCAAATTACGGTGTTTCAATCCCCGCTTCAACTCTGACGATAATAGAAGATTACTATCGATAAATAATTAACTTTTACAACTTCAAAATTCCAGTTCATGTAAACCTCTGTCCCCGTCGTATCTTTGAACTCTCTGGAACGAAACTTTTCAGGGATGTGCGCACCATCATGTTTCAATAATACGCAAAAATTTATTTTTACTCTAATGCCTAATTCATAAGTTTGATTTAAAATATTTTCCATCCCGAAGTGTTGGTATTGCCAGTCCTGCGCGGTACGTACTGGCGAAGTCTGCAATAAATAATTTTTCAAATTTGAAACAGATTAATGATTTATTTATTATATTTTAAGTTATTACACATTCTCCGTTGTGAGCATTATAAAATCTATATTTTTGCCACATAGTGTCATGTAAACTGATTTTTCATTGTCTTCATTCAACGTAATGAAATATCGTTAAGAAAATTTTCACATTCCGGACGTTACTTTCCAAACCTCCAGAACCGAAACCGCCACACAAGAACACTGCGAAGCGATCGAGAAAACCCTCGTCTTCTTCCTCTTCGTCAATCTCAGTCACATCCGCCTCAACGAGACAGAAGCCACCCGGTGGCGGGAGAATTCCCACGTCCGAGGATTACTCGAAGGCGTGCAAGAGGGATTTGTCCGTCGTACTGGAAAGAATCGATCCTCTTGTTTCAGGTACTGACCGTAAAGGTCGAGATTTTCTTACCGTCTGTATTTTTTTCCAGTCGGGTCGATCCTGATCCGATTCAATTGTTAGCTCGACGGAGTGTATGTCTTGTGTGGTCGCGAAAGTTTTTATATTCGCCCGGAATTTTTCATTTTGTTTTGCTTTATTAAAAATTGATTTAAAGATGTTATGAAATTTTTTCTCTAGAAGAATAATGTTTGTAGAAAACAGTTATTTTGATATTTAGAGATTAATATTGCAAAATCAAAATCAAACATTTCTCATACACTAGAAATAGCCCGTCAAAAATGACAGATTTTTAAAGTTTCATTATATATTATTTTTCGATTGCAGCGCCACCTCTTTTGATCATTAGGACTGACAGTGCACAATTACGTAATAACTTTGATTACACGCCAGCGCGCAGTAATTTGAGCAACTGCTGACTGCTGAACACCGCGACCGCCGCGTTATGCGAAATTGCTAACATACATACATACATAGGAAATTATGTATGTAGATTATATATTTCTTTTTAATTTTATTATTTTTTATAATTTTTCTAGCGGGGTACCCGGCATTGCCCGGGATTTTTAGAGGATTTTCTAATGTTTGTCTCTCTCGCTCTCGTTTCCTTCCCCACTTGCTCTCTCGGTCACTTTCCTGCTCCCAGTTGCTTTCCTGATCCCGGTCGCTTTCCCGCTCCCGGCCGGTTTTTCGCTCTCGTTCGCTTTCCCGCTCCCGATCACTTTCCCGATCCCGGACGCTTTCCCGCTCTTGGTCGCTTTACCTTTCCCTCGCTTTCTTGCTCTTAGTTGCTTTTTCATTCCCTCTGGCTTTCCCGTTTCCTTTTCTGCTCATTTTCTTATTCCCGTTTCTGCTCGCTCTCCCGCTCCGCTCATTTCGTGACCGATTTCAATTTTTTCTTCACTCTAATTGTTTTCCATTGCCTCTCAAGCTTGTGTAAAAATTGCATCAGGATCGGATGAATGGTGTAGCAATGCATAAAGGACTTAGACACTTACTTACATAATCTAATATATATATATATATATATAATTTTAACTTTGTTGCTGTTGTTGAGAATAATGTTTGTCTGCAATTATTCTTTGTTATTGAGTGAAATTGGTAATCCAGCATAATTTTTGTATCTTCATACTGATGTACATCTCTCTTTCTAGTAACCAATAAAACTTAGTTTTAAATATTTAACATATCGTGTATCGCATGTTATGTGAAAGATTTGTATTGTTATTGTAAGTTCAAGTTAATCAGTTTGATCAATTTAAATTTAAGGATGTATTTATATTTTAAGTTATTATTGATATGATCATTGATAAATTAAACAAAAATACACATAGTTCAATATTTGTTTATTTGCCATATCAATTAAGTTTATTACAGTAGTTAGCTTAATTTTGATCATCTAATCTGCAAACATATTATTGATACAAAGGCTTAAAGGCTCTTGGGACACCTGTAAGTTTGTACATGGCACACACATTATGACCTAGAAACTGGATTAGACTCGTTTAGTCATTATATATAACAATTGATGATTGCCATATTTAAAATTTTTTTATATTTTGATAATTTAATTTTGATATGTTCAACATTAAAAACCTAACATCTTGTATGTATATATTTATATGTACATTTGCAGTCAACACCATCATTAAAAGCACACACCTCCAAGGTCCGATGTCACTGACGCAGATCGACTCGCTGCCCGAAATCTCTTCGTTTCTCGAATCCCCCGAACTCTCCCACTGCACCGAACCCCCCTCCGTCTCCGACAGCAACTCTTCCAAACAGCCCACGCCCGCCCAGAACGTCCCCGCGGCCGAAATCTCGGACGAGTCGGACGCCCCGTTCGGTCTTTCCGACCTTCCGAACTTGAGCCGCCTGCGAGACGCCTCGGAAGAGGACGACAACGTGGGAAGTGCGAAATCTACGGTGAGCGGACTGAATTCGCCCGGGAGCCTCCCGATCAACGAGATGCCCGTCCTGGAGTGCATGGACGACTCGAACGTTACGAGCGTCGTGGAATCCCTGCGCGATCTGCTCATAAAGGGAGATGAATCGTCCCGGGTCGATCGTAACAAACCCGGCAGTTCCAAGATCGCTTTTGATAGTTCGGATGTAGATCTCACGAAAGTTAAAGTTTCCAGTCCGTCGGACGAAGGCTACAAGAGCGCCGTGGTGAAGAGGAATTTTTCCGACGTTAAACTCTTTGACACATCGTTTGAATATTCCAAGTACTTCACGTCGGAACGAACGTTGTCGGCTTTTACGAAGGCCAGCCCGAGCGACGGCAACGTCTTCTCCGTCTGCAGCGTGTCGAACAACATTCAAGATCCATTACTGTCTTACTCAGACCAGAGTTTTAAACAGTTTCTCGAAGAAAACAGAGGCACCCTGCTCTCCGACAGCCTGGCACTCTCGGAGGTAGCGGACGACATTTTCGACGGCTCGTGCGGCCAGCTCCCCTCGAACGACTACGATGAATCTCTCCTGGGTTCGGACAACGACCCGCTGATCGAGATAGACGAGGAACTCATCGAGGAATCGATCGTCTGCGAGGAGGAGGAGGAGGAGCCGAACTCTCTCTCCGGCTACGACCAGCTGGCTCTGAAAGACGACGAATATTCCACTTCCGGACAGACGTTCGCCGTCATACGAAGCGACGTGGAGGACCACGACAATCTGTCGACTCCGACGTTCGACGATTCCAATGTTGCGGACGAAAACTCGCAGGGACTTTCGAAGACGTTTTCCGGAAGGGAATTTGCGTCGCGTTTCAGCGAGGAGGTGCTGAAAGAGTTTGACGAAAAGTTTATTTCGACCTCGACTTCCGGGACTGGAATACCCGCCGGAGAATTGGTTTCGACGGATTTTGTTTCTCGTGCCGCAAACTTCCACGTCGACAGGAGTGAGTTCGAAAGAGCGAGCGCTCTTTTAGATGCCGAGTCCAACGACAACAACTTCGACAAACGTGCTGCTGAAGAGTCACTTGAAGACGAACGATTTTCCGACAGAATTCTCCTGGACGAACTTCCGTCCGAGCTCTTGAACATAGAGTCCTCCGGAAAAGGTGCGGGCGCAAATTCAAAGGAGAATAACATGCTCGGCGTAGACATTGAATCTCCCAACCTTCTTTGCACAGCAGAAATAGAAATCGGGAACGTGGAATCATCTGAAGACATTCTTTCTGAGCTGCTGTTGAGGAATGCTGCACCTTCGGCAGGGAACCGCGATGTGACGATCGTCGAAGACACAGTCGAAGAGAGAAGATCTGCAGATTTCCAGGAGCCGCCGGAAGGTCGCGGAGACGAAGGTCTTGCGGAGGAAATCATCTGCTCTTCCAACGAGGATGATCTACTCGACCTGGATGAGAACAAGCAGCTGGATAACGATCTCGTCGTTCTATTGGACGACGACGAGGCTTTTTCCGCCGAGATGATCGAAACCTTCGACGACCTGGAAGAAGAAGTCGTCGAGAAACTCTCCGACAAGCAGCTGCCGATCCTCGACGTCTGCTCCAGTCTTTTGAATCGGGACGGTCCTTGTAGGTCCGACGATTTGATCTTACTTTCTGCTGATTCGTTCCAGCTGGACGCCGCTGAGGTGATCTGCTCGAACGCCGACGACGCTTTCCACGAGGGAAGCGAACACGCCAATCCGATGATCGGCGAATATCTCTCCGAGATTTCGAGCACTTTTTCTTCCACTGAAATGCTCGATTTGGGAATATCCGAAAACATCCTCGACTCCGTACGGCTGCAACGGGAGGCCGAACGGAACCGGCCGGTAACGTCGGAGGTCCGCAAATCGGACGAGAGTTACGTTCAGTGCTTCGAAGTGATCTCTCCGGCTGAGTTCTTACGGGATGAGCTGCTGCGCGAAAACTTTTCCGATAACGTCGGAAACGAGTCTGTTGGTGACCGGAGTGGTCACGACCGCTCCGGTCGCTCAAGTTCCGGCGAGGATGAATCGCTGGCGGTCGATCAGCTGAGTCCTCTGTATGCCGACAAGGCGGTAGAATCTAAGAATACGTCGAGCAGGTCTGCGGATGTTGAAATCGAGATGAACGTGGATCTTCCGGAATCGGAACTGGATCTCATGGTGGGACTGGATTTGGATTGTTTGGACTTGATAGCGGAAGTCATCGACGAGTCGACTTCGTCGAAACCTTTCTTCTCTTCGAACGGGTCGGACCGGTCGGAAAGGTTTTCCAGTTCGTCGGAGCGTTTCGGAGACGACGATCCGGAAGAGTCGAACGAACTGAAAGAGTGCATTGCTGGCGAGGAAAAGTCTGCTGTCGGTTCGGAGAACGAGAAGTCCACTAGATCGGACAACGAGCCGGAAGATATAAACGAGTCGCTATCGAAAATATGCGGCTACGACGACGAGGGAAGATCTTTCGAGTCGGAGGACGAACCGGAAGAGACGAATCGGTCGCAGATGAAGGAATGCAGCATCGGTGGCGAGGAGAAGTCCAGTGAATTGGAGAGCGAACCGGAGGAAACGAACGAGTTACGGTCGAAAGATTGCGACGTCCCCGATGACGACAAATCCGTCGGTTCCGAAGAGATGTCTTTCAACGCAGACGAGAAAGACGACCGCATGGTTTCCAACGAAAAAATGGTCAAAGCAACCGAAAACATGTTCAGATTTTCGACCGAAGAAGACGAGGATAACAATGCCGGCGAAACTGTCGGTTTCGCTTACGACCCGTTTCTATGCAACAGGACGCCATACGGATACGAGATCGGGGATGATTTTGAACTCGATGATCAATACGATGAGATGAAGACGACTTCCACGTCTTGTAAAGAGGATAATTATCCGTGCGTTCTTCCATCGAACGCATTTCCATCGACCGCCGAAGCTCCTGCACGTCAATTTCCAGCAGGGTCGGCAAACGACCTGACCGAGATGTCGGAGATTGCGATCGACTCGACTCGTGTGGCAGAAAATCAGTCTTTGGAGAAAGAAAATCCATCATCATCATCATCTGATTCAAAAGTGGTACCAATCGATGCTGAAATTCGGATGGATTCGACTGAGCCGGCATCTACGAATGTTGACGACCAAACTCTACCGTGTCCGAGAGGTGCAAAGAAGATAACGTTTAAGAATCTCAATCTGCCTGAGCCCCAGACATTGGATGTAACATTGGAACCAGAATCGATGTCTTTTACTAGAGATTCCGATCCCAAATCGACACTCTCTTTCAACTCTAGCGGACGCGAAGCAGCTGCTTTTCCTAACCAGTCGGACGTTCAAGCTGAACATCGCTTAGCTGGCGAGAGTCGCGGAGTCATTAGAAGCTCTGTTTGCAGGAAAGAACCACAAGATCAGCCGTGCCGCGATCAAGCGGTCTCTTCATTTCCCGGAGAACGAGCCAATCGAGAAAGTTTTGAACCGAAAGGGCAACCGAAAGATTGTTCTCGCGAAAGTAATGGTCAGTATTTTGATGTCTCTATATTGTATCATTATATAGAAAATGCAGATTTTTTTTAGCTTCCTCGTAGCCAGCTATTGGGGTAGCCATCATCATCATCATGATGTTGATTTTAGATATGACTTTGTTTAAAATTTTATTCAGTTCACTGAACTCTCTCGTCTGTCGTGTTCATCAAATTCAACATGTGCTATTCGTTATTTCATGTCAGCTACAGATCCACAATGCTTTTTTTTACTTTTTTTTTTTGCAAAAATACTCCATCATAACCGGCGATAAATTAATAAACGTTTCAGTGAAAGATGTAAAAAAGAGAAAGAAAATAAGAAACATGCTCGGATCTTCATCCTCCTCGTCCGGTTCGGACGATGAACGGACCGGACGTCGGAGAAGACCCAGAAGTCCCTCTCCTCCGAAAAATCGTCACAGCAGCAGCTTCCAAGACTCCAGGTATCGTACGGGTTCCGGGCCGTCTGCCAGACGAGGAGGGCGGAGTTACGGGAGGCGGGAGGAGTCTGGGAGCGGTTCGAGGCAGCGCAAAAGTTCACCGACGAGGCGAAGGTCGAGGTCAAGGTCGAGAAGTAAATCCAGGACGAGGAAGAGGACCAGGTCAAGGTCGAGATATGTCCGTCGCAGGACGAGTCGTTCTCCAAGGCGGAGAAATTCCAGGTCGCGTTCTAACAAGCGTTCTCGTTCTACGGAGAAGAAACGACCGACCGCGAACCGGAGGTCGGAATCGGAGTCGAGCAGAGAATCAGACAGGAGGAGGTCGGTTTCAAAGTCCAGCGGAGAAGAAGAATCGGAGAAAGAAGTGATTGCAAGCAGCAGGTGTGTTTTTTAACAACTTAGTTTTATTTTAATTTATACGCGACATTTTAGAATGGAATGCTTTTTTTTTTTAACAAACTCACTTAGCTTAACTTTCGCTAGTGATGATTGTAACATTTAATCATTTGCTAATTATCAAGCTGCTTAACAGATCTTGATTAAATGACAGCAGTGTAGAATTTCATGGACTTAAACGAATTTGAGGCATTTTATTAATTAATTCATTCATTCATTCAGTCATTCATTCATTGATACTTGCACTGTCACTGAAGTTTTTTGTGTTTTTCTATGGTGTGTGAGAGCGGTTGAACAGCTTTTTGCCTGCAAACGGAATCGCTAGCAACTTTTTCCTGCATCATCGAACAATCTTCTCTGAGAGGATTCCTTAAGGGCTGCCATATTTAGAAGTTATTGTAGAGTTATTCTTGCACAAAATCAGTCTTAGATCTGCCTTGTGTATCTGCTTATATAATCTCCAGCATGGGTGTTATTTGATTATTATCTATCTATAATAATTATGCTGCCTAGATGTTTAGGAGGCACAGGCGCTTGTCCGATCAAAACCTAGTTGGTTGGTTGTGATAGCTAATGAAATGAATTTTTTTTTTTTCAAGAGAGAAAATAACCAACTCAGATGGAGGTGCCGAAGGTGAAGTCACTGTCAATAAATGTAAGTCGGTTGATGATTAATATGTACATTAAGTTGATTGCATCTAAATTTTTCATTGTGAATATGTATATTAAATTGATTGGGTTAGGCTTTTTATTATGAATATGTAATCAATATGTAATTGCATTTAAATTTTTCATTATGAATATGTAAATTAAGTTGATTGCATTAGATTTTTATTGCAATGAATTTTTCATTACGAATATGTAAATTAAGTTGATTGCATTAAGTTTAGTCTTATCTAATTGAGCTGATAGACTTTAGTGTTTAATATGTGCTATGTTAATAGTATGGTTGTTTGCGGACATGTTCATATGTTTGTAGTTATTATTGTAAGAAATTGTATTATTATTGTAACAAATTATATTGTTATTGTAATAAATTATATTATTATTGTAATAAATTATATTATTATTGTAATGCTAATGTTTGTAATTTTAAAAGTTTACCTATGCAGTTAAATCAAGTTTGTCGTTTGATAGTTTTACATAATTCAAAAAGACTCAAAGGTGATGAGAGAGAAACAATATTTGTGGGGGAAGAAGAATGGTGGCTCCATAGTTATAGACTGTAAAACTACAATTGAATGCTTAGCTAAAGAGTGCTTAATAGGGGCTTAAGAGTAGAGATAGGATTGAAAGAATACAACTCTCAGGGTCTAACCATCTTTTAATACATTCATACAGTCAAGGAATAATGCACTGAGTTAATGTCTTTAATCAGTATTTAGCATGAACATTTTATTAAGGCTATGAACACTTGTTCATAGTTGTTTGTTTGTATATTTTTTTTATTCAAATTTTTTTAAGTTGATGTTTTTATTTTCAAATGTAGATAATAATGAAACTTCTTCAGCGTGGTAATGATAATGATACATATTGTTTTTATCATATCAACAGCTTATCGGTTTAAGAAATAAGAAAAAACCTTTTAAGCTAAGGATCGAAACCATGTTATTTTATTTGTTTCGCTTCTGTTAAGAATTTTAACACTATGGCAGCCTTGTAAGGTCACCACTACAGTCTAAGATCTATAGGTGTTTAAGAACAGATGTTAATGGGATTTGCTTCACTAGTTATCTATGAGTCATGTTTACAGTAAATGTTGACATTATTATTATTATTTGGAAGCATTATTCTAAAAACTCGTTGGTTGAATCTTTTAAAAAAG
Source organism: Erpobdella octoculata (assembly GCA_963978895.1). Classification (NCBI taxonomy): domain Eukaryota; kingdom Metazoa; phylum Annelida; class Clitellata; order Hirudinida; family Erpobdellidae; genus Erpobdella; species Erpobdella octoculata. The sequence continues at coordinate 3,690,435 of OZ022243.1, read as the reverse complement.
AAAGCAAAAAACAGAGTGCTGATTAAAGATAAGGATGTGTCGATCACAGTTGCATCTATGCTGAATCAGATAGGAATAAAAAACTTTCACCAAGTGATCCCCATTTTTTGCACAGGCACTACTGTTAATAAATGTTCGTGTTCGTGAGATTTAAAACAAAAACCTGTGGGTTATTATTGGTTTTGTTTGTTCTTAGAAATAATGTTATGTTAGTTGTTGTATAAAATAAGTAATTGATCGTAACAATCCGTCTCCTCTATTGATACAAGCAGATTAATAGGCGATTAATTAATTAATTAATGTGTGAGCAGCTGCTCTAAATTTGGCAGAGTATAGAGAGCATGCCATTATTTATTTTCATCCTCCAGTTACATTATATGTCCATGCAGTATTTAATTTTGATGAGTGAATTTTTATTTTATTTTAAACTGCTTTAAACCAGTCAACCACTAGGCATCAATAAGCATATATTTTAATAAAAGTGTTATCGGCAACACTGGCCGTTCTTTAGCTACCAACGATTGTGTACAATTTTTTTTTTGTACTACTTCACTTCGAATAAAGAAATTAGGAATCTAAACCAAGTTAGGGACACAAGGAGAATAATGGGACAAGTCTTACATTCTTAGCAAATCGCAAAGATTTATGAAGACGTTTGAATGAATGCCTTATGCATGTTAAGAAATATTTCGTTGATCCAAGTTTGAGCCTCGGTATTCAACCAGGAAGTAATTTACTAGAGGCGTATCAACAGTGTGTGTTTACAACAAAACTGGTTTGTGGGAGTTTTCCAGTAAAAGATCAAAAAATGAGATAAATATTTGATAAGCTGAAACGTATTTGTGGATTTAATGTGCTAAATAACCATAGAAAATAACCAAACCTCCCAACCATGAATTTTCATGCCAAATAGCATAACGTGACTCCGGTTCAGCATTAATATTATTGCTGAATAACCCCGAGCTCTGAGACAATTCAGCTCCTAAAAACCTTCAATGTGTATGTGTCTACATATATATATATATATTAATTTATTTATTTTAGAAAATATTAATAAATCTGATTATTATCTAAGATACACACAGCTTGAACCTCAGAATTGACGAATCAGGGTTGATTTGTACACCCATCGTTGAGGCGGAGCTAGCATGTTTGTGGGGAGGAGTTAGAGCAGATTGTGGTGTCAATCAAGGAAAAGTGTGCTTTCAAGTTAAGGTAATTGTCTTTCGGTTTTTATTTAAATTAATTTTGGATTATAACTTTATTTAAATCAACTAATTTATACTCTGCAAAAATTTCAACGGATTCAGCTGTAATATTTTAATCTGCCAAAATGAAATCTGATAAATTAAATTACTGGCTTGCATATTTTATCATATTAGAATATCATTTGCATAATTTATTCTATAAACAAATGCTGTAGATAATTTGTACAACAATGAAATCTCATCCTGCCAGATTGGTGTATTACTACTACTAATATTTGTAGCAAATCTAGCAAAAAATTATGTTAGCTTGTATATTAACTTTAATAACTAACGCAAGTTATCAAGTTTTTTCTTATCTATAGATATGAAATTTAGGTTGCTATTTTTCATTAATAAAAATTAAAAAGAGGGGATTTTTTTAAAATAAGACAACCCACTTCTAAAACTAACCGACAGATTTTGAAGAAACTTGACGCGAGTCACCTTGCGAGCGACATCGACCCGTACGCAGTAAGGATCGGTTTCTCTCCGGAGTCAACTTCCATGCGACTTGGTCGGTTTTTATTCTCATCGTTGTTATTGTTGTTGTTAATTTATTTGTCGACCCATTAATGGTCACTACTATACGAAAATACTAAAAACGACGTTACGTTTTCGCAACCGTAACCGTTAATGGGTTAAATGATGTCGACGGCGATGATAGATGTTTGACCATTTCGGTTCTTGTAATTTTATTGTTATGTTGAAGATTGTTTTTTATTCACACAAGACTTATTCACGTTCTCATCAGGCTGATTAATTTAATTATCACGTTATCATGTTATTTATTCTCATCGTGCTGATTGATTTTATTATCACATTATTGTATCATTCTCATTAACATTGCTTATTAAAATGTAACTTTTATTATCACATTATCGTGTCATTATCATTAACATTGCTTATTATAATGTAACTTTTATTATCACATTATTGTGTCATTCTCACTGACATTGCTTATTGATTATGGATTAAAATCAGTTCAGAAATCTGTATTAATTTATGACAAGTTGAAGCATTGATTTTATAACCATGTTATCATCACAATTATTATAACTATTATCACTACTATTATACTATTTATTATATTTACAATTTTTACTATTATACTATTTATTATATTTACAATTTTTACTATTATACTATTTATTATATTTACAATTTTTACTATTATACTATTTATTATATATTACAATTTCTATTACCTTTCTGTTGCTATAAACACTACAGGTGAGGACGTTGACTCTTATGCATACGACAGTCGTGGGTGGTACGTTTCAAACGGTCGAAAAGACGACTCGACCGCAGCTGCGTCGTATTCCGAAGGAGACGTCATCACTGCGTACATTGTTTGTATCAGTTTTTATGTTTCGTATGTGCTGATAATCAGCTCGCTTTGAGATAATTTTTGTATTATAAAGTTTTTTTTACAAATCTGTTATTTTGTGGCGTACATTTCAAGTTCTGGTGCTGTCAGTTGACCGTTGCTTATATTGAGTCTGAAGTATTTTCTATTTAAGTTTGTCACTTTTTTGTGATTTGGACCTCCAAAGTATGTGTTGCTCAATCTCAATGATACGAAACAAATTTGTTTATTAATTTTAAATCATCCGAATTATTCATGTTTATTTAGTATTATATAGATAGATTGATATTATTTTATTCTTTAAATTGATCTAAATTGATTAAAAATTGAATTTATTCGAATGCAAATAAAACAGGACTTGACTGCGAAACCCAACGAAATCTCTTTCTCAAAGAACGAAAACACACGTGACAAGGATTTCGTGATACGAGCATCTTGCATTAACAACAACAACGATGACTCTGGTCGTATATTCTTTCCACACGTGTATTCTAAGAACTGCTCGTTTGTTCTCAACTTTGGAGCTTTAACGTCGTCACATGTGGTTGGTTTGCTAGTACTTATTGTAATTGTAAAATTTTGCATCTGCTAGTACTTATTGTAATTGTAATATTTTGCATCTGCTAGTACATATTGTAATTGTAATATTTTGCATCTGCTATATTACTCATTGTAATTGTAAAATTTTGGGCTTGCTAGTACTTATTGTAATTGTACAATTTTACATTTGCTAGTACTTACAGTGTTATCGTAAAAATTTGTATCATGGTTTTTGTGCGATTTCTTTTTCTTTTGTATTTTGCGTTACTTTTGTTTCAACACTGGCAAGCATCAGTGCATAGCTTCTCATTTGTGGGAACTTTAAAGTTCCTTTCTTTTGTTTTGCATTGTTGTGTACACACTGATCGATGATAGTCTCGGTTGTTGTTCACAGTGTTTTGTGCAGTGGTAGTAGTAGTAGTTGTAGTTGTGGTATTAAATGTAGTACAGATAGTAATGGTAGTTGAAACGACATATTTTATTGGTCATGATGTATTTAATTCATGCCCACGTACATATATCAGGTTATAAAGACACTGTGTTCTTATAAAAGACTTCTGCATTGTTTTTCATCATTTCATTGTCACTTCATTCATAGTGCCATTTTTCTTCATGACTTTTACTACAAAAGCAGCTTTTTTGAAGCACCTGGCCACACCTCCCCATAGTAGCTTGTTACTGTGGCAGGATCAGATCTTCCACTACCAGTAGTAGTAGTTGTGGTGATGATGATGTTATTTTTCTCTTCTGAGAATTAATCAAGCTTCATGAAATTGTTTCCTGTGTGGGATGAGATGATGGCATTTTTTTTCTTGTGGTTATTTGATGCTTATTTTTTATATCTACGTTTTTCATTTTCTTACTTCTGGATTGTTGCAGGATTCCTGGCCGAGAGTGAGAGACGGCTTCAAACTGATTGGAAATTTTCCACGGAGAATTAAAAGCAGCCACCTCGAGTTGAAGAGAAAAGAGGATTGTGAGGTAATTACTTTTATACTTTAAAATTTTATACTTTAAAATTTATAATTTTTTTTATGCATGCACACAACCTTGCTGAGCTGTACAGCGTGTACTCTGATTTTATTTTTTGTAAATTCTTTTGTCAGATATTGGCATATACAGAGTTTTATCTAGCTTTAATAAGACTGTGCAATTTTTTCGTAAACACCTGCTGTTTAGTTGAATCAAAATTTCTTTATCAACTAGGGTTTGTTGGGCGCAAGCATTCCAGAATAACTAGTTTTTAAGTGAGTGAGTGAGTGAGTCTGGGAGATTTTAAAAGTAGATGTTGTTTCAGCTTGGTTATATATTATTATTATTATATTAAAATTATTATATTATATTATTGTATTATACTATTATATTATCTATTATCTATTATTCTTCATTTTGGTTATCTTTTATCTCTGGTTTAAAGTATCGGTCATTATCTGTCTAACTGAGTAAGAGATTTTTGATAGAAGAATTACTTTACCAGTAAGTACATCATAATTGCTATGCACGGTGGCTGTTATGATGCCTAGGTTTTTTACTTGCATGCCAGTCTATGAGACTTGCATGCATACGTAACTGTTCTACACATACAAACGATGATTCTTCTATCAAACATTCAAACAGGTTCTCCTGATGTGCGGACTTCCGGGGTCGGGAAAGACTCACTGGATCAGAGAACTCCTCAAGAGCAGTCCGGATAAACAGTTTGTCGTTCTCGGGAACAGTTTCGTCGTGGAATTTATGGAGGTTGCTGGTTCTTCTTGTTTTTATTTAGTCATTAAATAGGATCTAATCTTCTTCATTCATTACCACTACCTGGTTAGCAGTTGTAATTCTTCAAAGTCGTTAAGGGATCATGGTAAAGATTGATCTTTACATTATTCTCATAAGGGATCATGGTAAAAATTGATCTCATTACATTATCCTCATAATTAAATTGCCGAAAGTCACGAATAAACATTTTTCCGGTTAACCGTAAACACCCAATACGTAAATTTGTCGATTCAGGTGGGTTGCCAAGACAACGAAGACCAGTGGGCGTACCAGGCGAACGGCTGCATTCAGAAGCTCTTTGACATCTGCTGCGGAGTACCTCGAAATTACATTATTGATCAGGTATGAAATTAAATCACGTTGCGTGTCAAGTATTAAATTTATTCGCATTATTCATCGGGTATGAAATTAAATCGCATTATTGATTAGGTATCATTAAATCACATTATTGATTGGGTGTTATTAAATTACATTATTCATCAGGTATCATTGAATCACAGTGTTAGTCTAATTTCTTCACATTACATTAATTATCAGGTATCTTTAGATAACATTATTGGTATGGTATAATCATATGACATTATTGGTATGGTAGCATTATATGACATTATTTGTCAGGTATCCTTAGATTACATTATTGGTACAGTATCCCTATTTTACATTATTTGTCAGGTATCCTCGGATTACATTATTGGTTTCGTATCCTTAGATTACATTATTGTTCTGGTTACCCTCTCTACAAATTTCTATGGCCATTTTTATTGAATAATTATAAGGATTTGGCTTAACGTTTTAAAAAAATATGAAAAATATTTGCACCGAGATCATCGTATAAAGAATTCGTAGTTTCGTATTTCAAGATTGTCACGTAGTTTCGGTTTCGATTTCACAGACGAACGTCTACAAGAACGCCAGGAAGAAGAAACTGGACAAGTTCGCCGGGTTCAAGTGCAGGACCGTCGTCGTGGTGCCCAGCGACGTGGAGTTCAAGAGAAGGTGCTTGGAAAGGTCACGAATGGGCAGGGAACTGCCAGATGCCGTACTTCTCGAGATGAAACGTTGGAAATATTTATTTATTATATTTATATTGTTTTATTGATATCATATTAGAAAAACAATTACAAATATATCTATGGACTAACTCATGTAAGTCCTGTTTGTGGACCTAGTGAAAAGTTAACTACTCTGGAAGTTAGTAATGCAATCCATAAGATGAAACGTAACAAGGCAGCAGGACCTTCAGGAGTGGTGGCAGACATGTTGAAAGCTGCTGGAGCTGTTGGTATAGTGTGGATGACTGAAGTGTGCAATGCAGTAGTGAAGGATGGTAAAACCCCTGTAGACTGGAATAAGAGCTGGATGGTGAATGTCTACAAGGGAAAAGGTGATGCATTAGCGTGTGGCTCATACAGGGGCATTAAACTATTAGAACATGCAATGAAAGTTTTAGAGAGGGTGATTGAAAAAAGAGTAAGGAAGATTGTGAAAATTGATGGTATGCAGTTTGGTTTCATGATGGGGAAAGGTACTACCGATGCTATTTTCATAGTTCGTCAGCTGCAGGAAAAGTATCTTGCCAAGAACAAAGATCTGTGGATGGCCTTTGTTGATCTTGAAAAGGCATTTGATAGAGTACCTCGTGAGATAGTGTGGTGGGCTCTGAGATGTCTAGGTGTGGATGAATGGTTAGTTTCCGTGATAAGAACTATGTATGATGATGCAGCGACAGTGGTGAGAGTGAATGGGAAGGAGAGTGATGCTTTCAGCGTTAAGGTTGGAGTGCATCAGGGTTCAGTTCTCAGCCCATTGTTGTTTATCATTGTTTTAGAGGCCTTATCACGGGAGCTCAGGGTAGGCTTGCCAATGGAACTGCTCTATGCTGATGATCTTGTTTTATTAGCTGAGACAGAAGATTCTCTCCTGGAAAAGTTAAGGATATGGAAAATTGGCATGGAAGCGAAAGGCCTTAGAGTGAATGCGAGTAAGACAAAAATCATGAAGTGTCGGGCCGGAATGGGACAGGTGGAGAAGTCGGGTAAATGGCCATGCAGTGTATGCAGAAAAGGTGTTGGCTCCAATTCTATTTGTTGTGTGGATTGTAAGAGTTGGGTCCATAAAAGGTGCAGTGGCATTTTGGGTAGTTTGAAAGATCTTGTTGGCTTCCGTTGTAAGAGTTGTGTGGCTGGTGGTTCTGTTCAGGAAGAGTTATTGGGCGAGGTTGAGGTTGAGCCAGGTGTAAAGGTGGAGTGTGTGACCAAGTTCTGTTACCTAGGTGACACATTAGGTTCAGGAGGAGGTGTAGATGAGGCGGTGAGAGCTAGAGTGCGTTCTGCCTGGGCTAAATTCAAAGAGTTATCTCCTATCTTGACCACCCATGGTGCATCCTTTCATGTGAAAGGAAAGGTGTATAGGGCATGTGTTCAAAGTGTCCTTGTTTATGGCACTGAAACATGGTCTATGAAGGTGGAGAATCTAAGAAGTTTAGAAAGGGCAGAGCGTATGATGGTTAGATGGATGTGTGGTGTTTCGTTGAATGATCGTGCACGTAGTGTGGATTTGTATAGCCTTCTGAATGTTCCTTGTGTGGCTGATGTGGTGAGACGTGGAAGACTAAGGTGGTTTGGACATTTGGAGCGCAAAAGTGCAGATGATTGGGTTTCGGCAATTAGAGATGTGGATGTTGTAGGAGTGAAAAGTAAAGGTAGAAGTAGGAAGACTTGGTGGGAATGTGTGAAGAAAGACATGGATGAGCTGGGCCTGAAGCGGCAGTCTGCCCTGGATCGTGACTTGTGGAGGGGCCTGATATGGAAAAACGTCCAACCCTAGCATAGCGTGGAATAGGGACGTTTCAAAAATAAATGATGATGATGATCTAAAGGATATTTATCAGGAATTTTATATATATTTTTATTAATATTAATGTTTTATTTTAATGTTTAATATAACAATATTTAGTGTTTTCTCAATTGAAAATTGCAGGTAACTTTCAACTACCTGACGACTCATCAGACTCAGTGGAATACTCTGACCTGCCGGCGGACGAAGCACGATCGTTGGTCCGGTCGTACAACAACGAAGGAAGACTTTATTATCTTAACAATCTAAAAAAGTCCAAACAAGTACCCGGCAGAGAAACATCGAGACCGGTCGAAGAACAAAAGTCTCTAGCCGACCCGACCCGCTTGAACGTAAGTACTCGTCAGTCGTACGGGTCAACTGTTGCGGAATCTCTTCCGTCTTCCGCACCTATCCTCTCGTCGACAAACGCTTCCATAGAAACGACGTCTCCGATGATAAACACGACTTCTACGACGGCTTCATCGTCTCGGGCGTCGGCTCTCGTTTCTTCGACCGTGACTTCCTCTCTGAACGAACCGAAAAAGCAGTCCCCGAAAAATCCGATCGTCATTCATCAGAAGGTGGAACTGAAGACGTCCAGGAAATTTGAGTCCTCTGCCTCCTCCGCCTTCGGCTCCGGGAGCGACAGGGCGATGATGGGCGGCGAAAAGATTGTTATGAAGTTCACGAAAGTGGGAGGAGTCCTCGATCAGAATTCGAACAGGTCCGTGCCGACGTCGATCGTGAAGTTCAAGCCCGTCGATGTTTTGCCGGCGTCGTTGCCGTCGGCGCCGCTCGGCTTGCAGAAAAATGAAGAAAACAAGTCGCTGACGGATGTTCCGCAGGCGTCGAAATCCGTTTCGAAGGATGGATCGAAACAACCGCAGGTGTCTCAATCGAACACGTCTCAGCAGGTTGACGCTGTCGACTCGCTTCTAACGTCGAAAGAACATTCCAAGAATGCTACTACTACTACTACTATTACTGCTGCGGTCACTACTGGCTCTACCACTACATTGACTGCAATCGCAACATCTGTTTCGGCACCGCCGATGACTACGACGGCCACATCACTTGACTCTTCTCAGACACTTCAATCAAGTTTCTATGACATAATGCACTATCCCCCTCCAAATTACTATCAGGGGAGTTCCGCTACTCAGGTCTACTATCCTTACATGGCCTACCCGTACCAACAGCAGCAGTACTATTCTACTGATCAGTACCAGCAGTACTACCAACAGCTCTACCAACAGCCAGATCAAAATGCATATCAACAGCAGCAATACCCAGCTCAACAGGCTCAACAGCAGATGCCCTCTTATCCTCCGCCTGCAGATCAAGCAGCGACGCAAGTTGTAGGCGTGCAGCCACCTGTTCCAGATGAACAACAACAACAAACTTATCAATACTACCAACCATACATGGTTCAGCCGCCGCCAGCCGTTCAGCTACAACCGTATGCTCAATATCAACCTGCAGTGCAACAAACTCATCTTGTCGGCCAGTCCCAAGTACAAGCTCCTAATGAGGGTCTTCTTGCTGGCCAGCATTTGACACCACACCCGGCTGGTCAGATGCAAGGAGGACAGCAACCATTTCAACAGTACCCTCAGACTAAAGATCAAGCACAACAAAATGTTGGCAAGCAACAGTTTCAACAGTACCCTCAGACTAAAGATCAAGCGCAACAAAATGTTGGCAAGCAACAGTTTCAACAGTACCCTCAGACTAAAGATCAAGCGCAACAAAATGTTGGCAAGCAACAGTTTCAACAATACCCTCAGACTAAAGATCAAGTGCAACAAAATGTTGGCAAGCAACAGTTTCAACAATACCCTCAGACTAAAGATCAAGCGCAACAAAATGTTGGCAAGCAACAGTTTCAACAATACCCTCAGACTAAAGATCAAGCGCAACAAAATGTTGGCAAGCAACAGTTTCAACAATACCCTCAGACTAAAGATCAAGCGCAACAAAATGTTGGCAAGCAACAGTTTCAACAGTACCCTCAGACTAAAGATCAAGTGCAACAAAATGTTGACAAGCAACAGTTTCAACCAACTCAACTGCAACAAAATGTCAGCAAGCAGCAGCTTCAGCAGTACCCTCAGTCTAAAGATCAACCTACTCAGCTACTAAAAAATGTTGGAAATCAACAGTCTCAACAGTACCCTCAAGCTAAAGATCAACTGCAACAAAATACTGTAAGGCAACAGTTTGAACAGTATCCTCAGACTAGAAATCAAATGAATCAGCCTCAACAAAATACTGGCAAACAGCAGCTGCAACAGTACGCTCATGTAGTAAAAGATCCACCAACTCAGCTGCAACAAAATACCAGCAAACCGCTGCTTCAACAAAATATCAGCAAACCGTTGCTTCAACGCTTCCCTCCGCCTAAAGAGCAATTGAATCCGCTACAGCAAAATACTGGAAAGCAGCTGTTCAAACACTACCCTGAAGCTAGTGATCAAGCAACTCAACCGCAACAGAATGTTGAGAAGCAACATTTTCAACAGTACGCTCAAGTTAAAGATCAGCAAGTTCAATTGCAACAAAGTTTTGGCAAGCAACAGTACCCTCAGGTTAAAGATCAACCCACTCAGCTACAGCAAAGTTTTGGACAGCAACAGTCTCAACGCTACCCCCAGCCTAGAGATCAACCGACTCAGCTACAACAAAATGCTGGGAAGCAACAGTTTCAACACTACCCCCAGCCTAGGGATCAACCAACTCAGCTGCAACAAAATGTCGGAAAGCAGCAATCTCAACAATACTCTCCATTTGAAGATCAACTGCAACAAAAACAACACCAGCTAACGATTAAGCCGGCCAGTTCTCAAAACTATCAGGACTCCGTGCAGCTTTATCCGAAACCAGCTGAAACATCTAAAACGAACTTTCCACAGATGTCCGCCGGAAATCAAACGACTACTGCTACGACAACGTACAGCTCGTGGTCTAAGCAGCCACAACAGGGTCAATATCCAGGTCAGCACATGAATCGACCCCAGCAGCAGTCTCAGTACTCGCAGCAGCAACAACAACAACCCTTGCTTCAAGTTCCTCAACAGCAGAACCAAACGTTGAATAAAAGTTTAGAGCTTATGCAGCAGAACAAAGCCCAGCCGTTGATCAAGTCAAATCCCCAGCAACCACTCGAGAAAGGTTTACAACATTCTGAGCAGCAGTTCAAGAGCAGCCAGCAGTTGCAACAGCAACAACCGAAACCAAATCATCAGCAGTTGAATCAACAAAACAAAAATTTGCTGCAAAACAAAACTCACCAGTCACCCCAGCAGCAGAACGTTCCATATCCGCAAAAGACTCAGATGAACAAACCGCCCGGCCAGCAGAGCGGGCAGTATCCTCAACAGCAACATCAGCAACAACTTCGACAGCAAACTCCGCAGCCTGCTGGAAAAAATTGGCAACAATCTCAACAGCAGCAAGCTACAACTTCTTTCCAGCAACAGCAACAAGTTAAAACCGCTTTCCAGCAACAGGCTACAACTTTTCAGCAGCAGCAGCAAGCTAAAACTTCTTTCCAGAAACAACAACAGATGGGCTCGAATCAGCAAGGTTTTCCTCAAAATCAACAAAACCCTTGGAACCAGCCGTCCCTCCATCAGGATCAGCATCCTGAATTGATGAGTGGTAATGACCAGGATTATCGCTGCTCGGCACCTGTTTTCCAGACGCAAAGTTTGTTTTTGATTATTTTTTTAATGGAAGTCGAAATTTCTTAATGTTTACATATCGGTAATAGGATTTTTTTTATCGATTTTTAAATAATTAAACTTGATTCTTTTAGAGGTTTTTATTTTTAAAATAGTGATGCTAAAATAATAGTTTCGTATAATTAATGTAATGTATTTATTATCATTTATTTGACGTCATGTAATCAATGTGATAATGTGTTTAGAATGATTTCTTTAATGATGGCATGCTATCGAAATGATCTAGTGAAAATGTACATATTTCTAAGGTGTTTTCTCCATAGCTAAGCTATAAATCTTGAGCCATTGTTCTTGTGAATTTGAAGGAAAAGTTTCACCTGACTGTCTCTTCCATTTCTTTGTTTCCTTTTATGGAATACATTATACGTGTTACGTGGCTGACGCATTTATAAATTAACTAGAGATAGCCGGTCAAAAGTGACGGATTTTTTTTTAAATTTCGTTTATTATTTTTCAATTGCAGCGCCACCTTTTTTTTATCTTTTGGGCTGACGGTGTAAAATTGCGAAATAACTTTTAATATTAAAATAAATTAAAAAACATTTACCATACTTAAACTATATAAAAAAATTATTTATATAATTACTTATTGTCATTATATATAAATTAATCTGCCATAGATAGCAAATTGTCACGCAAAAACGTCTTACACAGACGTGGGCTATTATATTATATAATTATCTTTAATTAAGAACCTATTTATAAATTATTTATCTTTAATTATGAACCTATTTATAAGTTATTTATCTTTAATTATGAACCTATTTATAAATTATTTCCTGTTTCCTATAAAAGAGTATCTTGAACTGTCTGATTAATTTGATTTGATTAATTTTAATTGATTTAAGATATAATTCATGTCGGAAACATTAAATTCATGTATTGTCATCCAGAATAAAGCTTTCCTGAAAGTTTTAGAGCTCTAGGTGGTCGAAAAGTGGGAAAGCGACCGGGAGCGTGAGAGCAAGCGGGAAAGGAAACGGGAGCGTGAGAGAAAAACGATAGAAAAACCTCAAAAAAGCCTGGGCAATGCGGGGCACCCTGCTAGTTTTTTATAATAATTTTATTTTGTTTCAATAATAATTATAATTGTTTCAATAATAATTTTAATTGTTTCACTAAAATTATAATTGTTTCAATAATAATTTTAATGGTTTCAATAATAATTTTAATTGTTTCAATAATAATTTTAATTGTTTCACTAAAATTATAATTGTTTCGATAATAATTATAATTGTTAATATTCTCTTGTAAATTATATGAATAAAAAAATTTCTCCACTCAATTAAGCTGAGAAGAACTTTGATGGTTCATGGAATACTAAGAATCCTTCGCAAGTCTCCCAGAGTGACGCAAGGAAAAGACCGAGTCAAACAGAGGTGATTGGTTTGCTATTTATATCTTTAATTTGCATAATCTGACATATCGAGAGTCATACTTCTAAGCTTCACTAGATGTTTTAGAAATTTATTTCAACGATACAATTTCTTTACAGCACGAGATTCCCGAATCGAAGAAATTGAAATTCTCTGATGCGCGCCCGCTTTTCCCCTCTGCGTTGTTTACATCGTCGTCGACGATGACTTCCTCGACCAGCGTCAGCACGACATCCTTGTGGTCGACGGCCACTGTCACCACGTTGGCGTCAGTGTTTCCTGGCCCGTCAACGAATCAACGTTTTTCCACGGCAAATCCACGTTTTCCCGCGGCGAATCCGGTGCGACCTTCGGTTATGTCAAAGCCTTCGAGCATGTCGACTTCATCATCTTCGCAAGTCCCTCCACTCAGTCCGCCACCGCCCCCGCCTCCTCCACCGTCGCTACTTCAGATACCGCAGAAAACACCGTTGATATCTCAGCTGCCGAAGGTTCGACAAGCTTTCTCGGCAAACTCTCAAGCCGACGCCGGTTTTCATAGCAATCAAAACTTTCAACAGTCTGCTAATCGAGACGAGGAGAATCTGAGATTTCCAAGCGGCCAAAGATTTCCTTCCGGTCAGAGAGTCCCGCCGGCCGAGCATCGACCGTGGAACGGACCGCCGAGATTCTCGGACAGCCAGAGGCCCTCGTTCGACCCGAGATTTCAAGGAAAGCCGAGATTTGAAAACAATCAGTCGTTCGGTCCGGGTCCGAGGTTCAGAGGCGATTCGACGCTCGAAGGTCAGAGACCTCGCAATGCTCAGAGATTCCCGAACAACCAGATCTTCCGTAAAAATCTTTCTTTCGGCAGCGATCCAGCTGGCGATCATCACGGATATCCGAACGAGGCAAGATTCCATCAAAATCAAAGGTTTCCCGAGCCCGGATACCCCGGAAATCCGAGAGCTCAGAGACCCGTGAGACACGATTTCAGACCGCAGTTTGATGCTCGAATTCCGATCAACACTACGAGGTTCCAAAACGGTGCTCGGCCTCCGATGAAACATCCGGCAAGTTATTGGCCCGAAGAAGGAGAAGAGGAGGAGGAAGAGAGTGAAATGGCATGGTTTTGATATTCAATCTACCATTCATTTGATATATATATATAATAAATTTTTGTTTTTGTCTGCCGTATCACTCCTTTGTAGCCTTGGTCTTGCGTCGGTATGCTATTCACGGGATTGTTTTCTGTTGTTCCATTATAGCATTCGTGTTAGTATTTTGACCACCCGTTTATTTACGTACGTACGTACGTACTTACTTACTTACTGCAGCTGGTCAGGCAGTTTCGTTACTGACTTTTAAAAAGCCATATTAATTGCACAAATTCTCATTTTTTTAACCGAGTTTCATGCCAAAAACGGACTTGGTTGTGCAGTCACCGGGATGTTGTAGAGATTTGAAGACGTTATGGTGATGTGAAAATTTGTAGTGTTTGGTGATGACAGTGATTAGTTTGAGACGGAAGTTGAGCACTGGTCATGTTAATTATTCTTGTGTTTTACTGATTTGTATGGGATTGAAGAGATATTTTCACCAGTTACGTTTCGATGTTGATATCTTCTTGACGCACGATAGTCTATAAGCTCATTGAAGTCGACGATTTTTTTTGTTTTGTTTGTTTGCGTATTTAAAGAAAATAAAAATAAAAATGAATTCATAAGCAGTTTATTCATTCGTGCAGGGATGATAGACTATCATTGATAGTTTCTTGACTTCCCCTCTTGCTGTGATGTCAGAAGTAGCTTGAAAGTGCATTTTTTACTTATAATAATCTGAAAGAGACCAATCTCTCAGATAAAGTAAAGTTTTACCATTTGTTGCTCCACTGCAGATGCGTCTGACACTTTTCCTGAACGTTTTCCTGAAGGGAAGTTACCCTAGTTTATCAATATCCAAATTGTTGGATGATTTCCATTTTAAATCTCTATCTTCTGAAATTGTAACGCCCAAAGCTTGTAGCTATTCGTTGCTGTAAAGCGCTGCTGAAGCAAACAACTGGGGGAATTATTTGGGGTTGTCTATGAATAATAACGTCTAGGTTTGACCATACTTTGACATAAACCAGTCAATCAAATAATTAAATTCTTATAACTCCGTTAACTAAATCGCTGAGATATGAAGCAGCGACGAAGGTGTATATGTTTGACACTCAAAAATGTCTCTATTTGCCATGTTAAGTGTTTAAAATTTAAATTTAGGTGGGCACCTCCATAAACTTTAAATAAAGAAAAGGCAACATAACGCATCAATAGTGTTTTTCACTTTACAGCAAGGATCTTTTGAATCAAGCCAGTCATTTTAATTAAGGTGTAACATAACAACTGACGTGTTTAAATGAATATATAAATAAATTATAGATAATTGATATAATCTTTAATCGCTTCGACCTCATTAATACTAGTCCACGACAGCGAGATTAAATTATGTTAATTTATGGCCCGATAAACTTAGATGAGTTCGAAGCTAGCGTGCGAGCGAGTTCGTTCGATACCTACCTACTAGCATAAACAACTGGTAGGCGAGTAAGTAGCTCGATGAATCGTTTTAGTGGATTTATCTCTTCTTCGGGTTCAAGTCGAGACAAGTTTTTTCCTTGTAAAGGTGTGCGCAGAGTCGTCGTTTGTTTATTTAATGTAGTTGATTTGTTTATACATTTCTCTGAAATTATCAAAACAGTTTACAGTAATATTTAAGTTTCGGATTACAAACAGCTGATGAAAATAGACTAATATTTCGCTATTTCAAGTTCCTACTACACTTTGATTGACGAAGTTTAAAATCAATGGCTGCCCCAGAAGGAACGGCAGGTGATCTTGCAAGTGCCGATACGTTAGACGCTGCAGACAAGTCTGACTTAATAAACGCATCGCCTACAAAGTCAGTCTCCAATCCTCGATTGGCAGTTATAACCGAACTTCTAATGGACAAAAACCAGCAAAAGCCCAACCTGAGTGACGTCCAAAGGAGTCTATCGCGCAGTAGCGAAAACTACGACGGACCGAATTTCGGAACGAGATTCGGCAAAGTCGGTCTCTCTTTTCTCGGCAAGCGAACGTCTGGACTGAGCACGAAGTCGGCAGTCGATCGGGTCGGCAACGGTTTCGCCTCGTCGTCGGTTATGACCGACGCAGATCTACGCAAGTTCGTCTTTTTACACGCGAGGGGCAAGCGCTTGCTGAACGGTCTGCGAGTTAATCAGCTGACCAAGCAGACGTTTTTCAGTAGTTTCGCAGTCGGGCTCGCCCTGGGCAGTTGCGTAGCCATAATATGCAAATTACTTTCGGATTTTGTTTTCAGTTTGTACGTTTGATGGAGTTTACTCTCTGTTGTTGGGTGTTTTAGGATAGTTTCCAGTGACTCCTAGGGTATACAAGTTCTTTTTGTGATATCTACCCTCAAAAAGATTTATATGACGGTTGCAGTGATACATGTATAGCTACCTATATATAGATTTATTTTTTTTGAATCCTGTTTATTTCAATTAAAATAGTTTTTCTAATAAATCAAAAGTCTCATAACACAGACGATAAAAAGAGAATTTTAGTTGTTTTTGGAATAAAATCGGTTAGCGTATTTTTCGATATGGTCACATCTTTTGAATACGAGTTTAGAGTACTGCATGGGTCGAACAGGGCCTTGATTTGAGGGCTTTCAAACGGACCGGGCTAAGTCGAGTTTGAAATCAAGCTAGAGCCGAATGACTGAAATTTGTGTGCCATGTATATAGGAATTTCAGGCCTATAAAAACGGACCGGACCGGACCTAAAATTTGGCCTATTAATCGGGCTGGGCCTAAAAAAATCGGCTCGCATAGTACTTGAAATGAGTTGTCTGCACTCTGGATCAGTTTAGTGACATATTATTAAATTTATGTTAAAGTTATGGTTATGTTAATATGCTTCTCAGCTATTTTTTTCATAGAAATGACACCAATAAGCCATAGGTTAATATTGATATGGACACATCGTTTCGAATATCGTGCGAGGTAACCAATATCAGGAGCTTCTAGATAAGCTTTGGAAATTTGAAAATACCTAATTTTTAAATCCTTAATACAGTAATATTGTGCAAACAAGAAATACTAGTTGTCTTTATTTGATAAATTAAAATCAGTTGAGTTTGTCGAAAAGTGAGAATTTTGGGGATGAATTTACAATCAATCAAGGTTTTGGCAAATGAATTTCAATTAAAAAAAAGAAGTAAATTTCAAGTAGGCGTCCAAACGATTATTATATAAGTTATTTCACTCAATCTTTGTGATTTGTGGTCGCTTGTCGCCACTCTTGAGTTTCATTGTGACAAACTTGACGTAACTGTGATAATGTTTTGATTCTTTTCCGGTTCCCTCGAATGGAATCGTTTCGATGTCGAAATGTCTTCCGGCCATTGCGTGCCAGCGACCTGGAAAATCAGAATCGTCCTTTTTATAGCTATAAAAATCTTCATAAAACTTAACGGAGTGAGCAAGGAACGACGGTGTTAACACATTAGATCTGTTTTGTGGTCTTAATTGGAGGCACCATAGAGGCCTAAAGTTTTCCATACTCTAAATAACTTGAATGCATATACTTCCTGTTTTAAAGGTTTAGCTGGAAATTTAAATGACTGTTTAAGGGGAAATTAAAACACTTGAAAAATAGAATCAATTCTCAGAAACGTGATAGCGTTATAAATGTTTTGTAAGAAATAAAAAGCAAAAGAAAACTCGGCTACCTATCAAGGCTTGAATGTCGTTAGTACGTTCCTCATAGCAAGCAAGTACAAGAGTGTTCGGTCCTGTGAGTGAGAGTAACGTCTCCAGGAGAGGTTCCAGCGAAGACTCGTAGTACACGCAATTGGCAAGAACCACGAGATCAAAAGATGGAGTTTGTGGATTTTTCTGAGAGACCAACTTCAACACCACCTCGGTCATAGCTTTTGAGTTTAAAAACACGTATTTTTACTTTAAATTCAAGGTTACTCAATAGTTTTCTAAGCGTTGATTGTGATATCGTAAAAACCTAACTATGATAAAAACGTACCAACGGTGTCAAAAACTACCCCAGAGGTACTTGGATAAGCTGCCCCTGCTACACCCATGATCAGAACTCGGTGAAAGTTTGTGACTTTGTACAAATGTACCCTCCCCCTACAAGACACTTGATTTTTTTTAATTTGGTTACACAATTTCACCAAATTCAGATCATTTTTATTATTCCATTGGTAGTAACAGGGTTAAGGTATATAACAGCCACAAATCCGGGTAGTGGTAGTTCGCCCCGGGTAGCACTTTTTTTTTGGAAGCTCCCAGGCGGCTGAAACCCACGCTATGCCACTAAATCCATGAATTGGAAGTATAATAGCGTACTATTGCACTAGCGTTTTAGGTACATTTAAAAAAAAACTTACCAAAGCTCAATAAATTGAACTATTACAAGCAAACTTAGATAAACTTTGTTATATATTTCTTCTAGTCTCAGTTATAGAAACTTTACCGGTGACGTAGCTTAAGCACACACACAAAAAAATTCAAAAATTTAAAGAAATTGAAGAGCGCACCTCACCATCTGATCCCCAAATGAGAGGCATTGAATGAACCGGAGCACGCATGAGATTTGCATTTTCGTCAATATTCAACTGCATCAGCGGCACTAAAGATTCCAAATCAGAGACAACAACTTCAGCTCCGTAGTAGCCGGCTACCAATCCCACGACTCCGGTTCCTGCTCCCAGTTCGATAACGGTTTTGCCCTTCACTCCTCCGCTGCTTGCATCCAAGTTTTTCAATGTTTGAAATATCAAAAATTTGCAAGTGTTATACGAAATTTAGTATACTGTTGTCACACTTAAATTTTGAAAGTAGCGTAAAGTGTATTTCTAGTTCTATTGTTTTCAAATAATGTTTCAAAGTTTTACAATAGCAGCCCTATTTGCATGATTAACTGCTTACCCTAATCCGCCTGATAAATGTTTGGACTCCAGGTACTTAGCTAAGCAGAATGCCGCATCGTAAACCTGCACGACAAATTAAATTAAATTTATGATATTTCCATAAATTGCGTCAAGCATTTTGGTCCGTTTTTGACTTGACTCCTCCCCTAGGGGGCACACTTTGTCACAAAACGTCAGACCCCCTTCATTCAAATATAACGTCGGAGTGTTTTGACCCCTCCCCAAAAACACTCTAGGATGTTTTAAATTATTCAAACGATTTTTATAAATATAAAATCGTTAAACAAAAATTAAATTAATTAATATTAGTCTTGTTTCATATTACAGATATATAAATTGTTCGTTTATTTGACGTATTTAAATAGTAATTATAATATTTTTTAATGCGATATCACATTTTTCAAACCCCCTCCCCCGTTTTGTCACACATCATCTCAAACGTCTGACCCTCTTCAACCCACCCCTTAAGTGTACGACATCTCCGAACATCATTTTAAACAGCATATTCAAATAAGTATAACCAGAGAACAAATTACAAGACGAAGAAGACAAAGTCAGACTGACCCAAGAACCTAGAGAAGGCATGATTTTGGTTTGGAATATTTTCAAGACGTCCCCGGTATGAAGATCGAAATACATCTCGAATAAGTTGTCGATGGGAATGCGACCACAGGCGCCCATCTCTAAGATGCGACGAGACATTCTGAAACTCTGCAGTATTATGATACTTTATCAGAGGTGGAGTCAGGTGGACATGGGATGGGTTGACCCATGAGTTGGGTCCAGTTTTTAGAACAAACACGGGTTGGGTCCATTTTTTCAAACAAAAATTGAGTTGGGTTGGGTTGAAAAAAACTGTCAACTTTTTTTAAGCCTTGGAAATAAAATTTTAACTGTGGTTTCCGTTGGGTCGGGTTGGGTCGAGTGAGTGGTGGGTCGGGTTGGGTCACCGAAATTAGACCCATGTCCATCTCTGGACTTATGAGACATGCTATGTGAAATTCTGAAGCTATGTAATGCTTTTCGAAGCTAGTTGGTATTTTGAAGATACGTGTGCTATTCTGAAGTATTTGACATGTAAAATTCTGAATCATCACGATATGGGAACTTTGGAAGCATGATATGAAACTTTTTTAAGGTAGCGATACGATATACAATATTTTAGAGCGCAAGTAAGGTATCACCTGGTGTATGATATGCAGTATTTTAAAGAATTTTACACGAAGTTCTGAATCAGAATTTCGTTTATATAATGAAAAATATTTGACACAAAATGTATAGCTACATGCATCAGATGTGAAAGATGTTTGTTTACAATCCACGCAAGCAGCCACACATTGTTAAATGTTGTAAACAATTTTTACCTTTATAACTACAACAAATCTCGATTTAAAAGTAATATATTCCTTTGCAACTTCCTGTCTGCCAACCAACAAATTGTTATCGCACAGTTTTATATAAACACATTTTATTTTAACTTGAAGTTTCTGAATAAATGTGTTTGTTTATGAAATTAACAATCTAACCGCTAGTAAAACGCGAGACGATGAACTTATGTAGTAAAGATGCACTCTTGCTATCAAGCTGCATAGGTACCTTACCTACAGCAAAGCAGCAGCAAGAATTAAGTAGTTTATTGTTGGCTTTATTTGCTATTTACGCATGAGAATATTAGAATGTATATTAAATATTTATTTTTAGACTGAAGTTCAATTAATTTATTTATATCTTTTGTTAAGTTTAATATTGTTTAATACTGCTTTTATTCATTCAAAAAAGAGAAATTTAAATCGAGACTTTTTCTTCACTAGTCTAAAACAAATTCTGTACACAATGAAATATTACTTGAATGGTTAAATATTAGTGAAACAAGATGTTGAAATACAATTCCTGGTGTCAAATAAATAGTCAAGTAAAATATTTGATAGCAAAAAGTGTGTATTAATTAAAATATTTTCCGTTTTGATTTTGACGTGCTACCATTAGTTATTAATAAATTCAGAAACTGCTAGATTTATATTAAAAGTCATATGACTTATAATCCTTTAGAGACCATCTTAAACCCTGTTAGTTATTAATTAATTATTATATTATTATTATATTATTATGTGCTGCTGTCAACGCACTCCTCTTTATCTTTAAGCCTCATCAATGAAACTCACGTGTGTCAATAAGGATGTCCAAGAGATAGACTTTTTAACAAAAGCCATTATTAAAGAGTCCAGAGTTTGTTTCAACGTGTCGAACGCAAGTCCTTGAAAGGCGATCAATTTTTTGCTCGAACAGGATTGCTTCTGTTCGTAATAGAAAAGAAAACAACTAAATGAAGATTTTAGAACATCATTATTTATTAATTTATTATAAGTTTAAAAAATCTGAAATTATTAGAAGCTGTTACTATTCACAGATCAAAGCACCGGGTGTAAATTATAACTGCAATTACTTTGCGCTAGGTATGCAACTGACACATGGCGTCCTTGTTAAGCTTGATTTTTTCCGAACATTTTGATGTTTAATTTCTGCAGTTTTTCTATTTTTTACTAATAAACACGTTTTTTAATAGTTTTAAAATTTAAAAAAAATTACAAAATTGTGACGTATGTAACTTAAAAATAATTATGCATAAAACTAAATTTTATTGTTTTGTAGCGTTTAAATGAAATGTATTGATTATTTTCGAATGTTTGTATAGACATATTCACAACCAAATGTTCATAAAACGTGTGTCATGCTTAATCCAGGTGCTGTTTGTAGCTGTCAGCAATGTTTGTTTGCTAAAGTAAGTGTCAGCTGTGGTTGGTTTCAGTTTTGATTATAATTGCCTATAAAACAAAATTATGTTTAGAAGAAATGTTTGTAGAAAACTTTTATCAACATTTTTGAAAAAAAGATAAGATCTCACTTCTAAAAATAATGCTTAGTAAATTGATTCATTTGATCTTAATCAAGTTGGTAATGATAGACACCATTCACGGTAATAAACAAAATTTTATGTTTTAAAGTTAGCATAATTCATTATTTAATTTAAATTATTAATATATTCAAAGGAGAATCGGCCTGGACCAAAAGACCCGGATTGAGTATGCCTGGTTTGATACAATCGCCTCGAACGTCCGTGGACAATTGTTTGTGGGTCTGTCTGGCTGTTCCCAATTGCACGTATGCTGAATTTAGTACAAAGACTTATCCTCCTTGCTGGATTCAAGCTGATGAAGATCTTGATACAAGTGTGGAAAATCTAATTCCAGATGAGTCCGTCACAAGTTTTGAATTAGATAGAGAGGCTGTTATTACAGGTTGGGTAACGTTCAAGTGACTTATTAATTTATCTAGTTTTGAACTACATTAAATTTTTCTAATAAATCTATAATTATATTGCCACGTTAATGCAGGAAAAAAGTGCTGGAAAGCTAGTCCAGGCTATCATTTTCCCGGACTTAGGCACATGTGGTTCTATTCGCTGGAAGTGTGTCTTACATATTGTCTTGTTGTGGACGTATGTAACGTTGTTGATTTTGACACTAATACTAGTCCTCATTGCTGGGTTCAAGAAGGCATGGTTGACCATACAATTGAAGAAGCAAGCCTTGTACCAATGTCTTCCACAACTAATTACATTCTGGATAGAACCTGCTTGGTACCCTGAAAAGATTACTATTTTTAAATGGACTCAATAACCATAAACTCAATTTTGATTTGACTTTAAGATTTCAATTTTAGCATGTTCTTATGCAATTTAATGTGATCTCTAAAAATGACTTTTTTCAAAAAAGTTTTCAAAATAAATTATTTTTCAAAACCATATTTTACACTGGCTGGGTTGTGTTTTATAAGCATGAGCTGAGACTACCGCCTAATCAGTCAGCGGGGAACATAATAATAAAAGCTAAATGAAAATGACTGGATTTTTACCTCAGTGTTGATATTTTCCCATTGTTGTCCTAATCTTGTTTCATACGTTTAAATTCGATTCCTATACCGTTGTTCTAGTTGTTCTTGAGTTGTCTCAATTGTTTATTGCCAAAAAAGTTCTTGTAGCAACTAAACAAAAATTTTGGAGAAACATAGAAAAAAATCAATGCTGTGTCAAACGAAACAGATAAAAAAAATTTAAAAGAGAGTATACAAATAGTTAGAAAACTACTGAACACAGAAGAAGGTGTAGACTTGTAGGCTACGAAATAGCAGTAATGAATAAAGTTTCAGACATTGCAGTTGCCATAATTGTTTATTACAGACTGCAGTTTAAGGAGAACTTTAAAATAAGCTAATATAAAATAAAAACTAAAGTCTTGTTAGCAGTGATAGCAATTTTTTTAATATTATAAAAAAATTGGTTTATTTTGATGTTTCTAAATATGTTTTTAGTCTAGCTAAAGCCCCTATAATTAACATTTCAGTTATATTCTCAACTGGTTTCTTCATAACTAATATCAGATATTGTGTAATTTTCTTGGGATTTCAATTTTTTTATTAACTACGACAATTAACCGCTTTTATGAGCGTCAAAGCTATTGGATCCAACAACTTGGAGGGAGTTCTTTGACTTTAGCTACATTTTTATTCTATCTCTCATAGCTATAAAATGTTATAAACATGGTCTGATAGTTTTTCTTGGTGCTGTCTTGGATCATCTACCATTTTCAGGTTGTGGAATCTGAATTTCATTAAAAAATTAAATTTTGTTTCCCAAAACGGTTTCACTGCGTTCCATCTCGACTTTCCGCAGTTGGCCTATATTTGTCAAATGACTGCCTTTCATCGTTTACACTGTTTCAGTTATACTGCTTGGAAGTGTTATTGTTATTTTTTTGTTGTCGATTAGTTTATTGTTTAGTTTTAATTTTTTCACTGTTGAATTTTTGTTTTGTTTCATAACTTTGCGTTTTCAAAGCGAGCTGATCTTGAATGTATTTTAACTCTGATTTATAATTATTTGACTTTGT
This sequence comes from Erpobdella octoculata, assembly GCA_963978895.1. Lineage (NCBI taxonomy): Eukaryota > Metazoa > Annelida > Clitellata > Hirudinida > Erpobdellidae > Erpobdella > Erpobdella octoculata. The sequence continues at coordinate 3,666,636 of OZ022243.1, read as the reverse complement.
AACTATTCTTAACTATGAATCACCGTTTTTAAACTATTAAACGATTTGCTCATTTCATCGCTCATTCTTGATATCTATGCCTGTTTTAATAAATTATCGCTCACATTGCTGTGTGCTTTCTTTTAATGACTCACAATTTGAAGGAAATAATAAATCGTTTGGTATTTAGCTTTTGATATGAATATGGTTAAATTTCTCAATTCAAGCATTGCTTGTGAGACGCCAATTGTTCTCCTGCGAACTGTCTTCAATGCAACAACAAGACAATAACTTCGATGCTCGAAAGTCCTAAAATCAATTTTTTTTCTTCTTTTGTTTGCTTTCTATTATTCTCAGTTTTAAATAATTTATAACAGTAAACAAAGTCTGGTGATTTGCAATTATAATATTATCTATTTTTGTTTGTTTATTTGTTGTATGGCTGTCTTATTATATAATATAATCTATATATATAAAAGAACATGTCCTGACTGACTGACTGACTGACTGACTGACTGATAATCAACGCCGAGCTCAAACGCCTCATCCTAGGAACGTGAAATTTGGAACTTATATTACTTTTATTGCGTAAGCATCCACTAAGAAAGGATTTTTTAAAACTTTGCTTCTGAGGGGAAGAAACTGGAAAACAAACTTTTTCTAAAACAATGTATATCTCGAAAACCAAAAATGAAGAGATTTTGAAATTTGGTATATAGATTTTTCTTGAAAAAAAGATACGTGTTTCACCATTTTTTGAAAATTCGGTTTTCCGGACCTCAATTGTGGGTTGGAAAAGTGGATTATTTGGTTTTTAAAGTAGCTGCTACTCAAAACCTGTGAATGCTACAGGAGTAAAAATTAGTATTTAGTTTTTACTCCAAAAATAATGAAATACGTGTTTTAGCATTTTTTGAAAATTTGGTTTCCAGGACTTCAAATGTGGGGTGGAAAATAGGGTTATTTGTTTTTTAAAGTAACTGCTACTCAAAAACTGTAAATACCACAGATGTAAAAATTAATATTTAGTTTCTATTCTAAAAATAAAGATATACGTGTTTCACCAGTTTTTACAAATTTGGTTTCCAGGACCTTAAATGTGGGGTGGCCTTTCGCAGTAGGCCATTTTATCCCTGTTTAGAGATATGCAGAATAAACATTATAAGGATATCATGCTTGAACATAATGTCGTTGTCATCAGCAAAAGACAGAAAAATTTACATATATGTAGTTCATTAAATGGCCTTAATGTTCAGATTAAAACAAACCGTGTTTTGTTTGTTCGCAGTATGTTGTCAATTGTTAACCATTTAAAAATGGGAGTTTTGCAATGGAAAGCATTGTTCGGAAACAAAAAAGATAATCTGGTTTATTGAGGTAGCACACGCAAAAGAAAAATGTTGTTAATGATGTTTGATGGTTGTGTATTTATAAATTATGTCGCGAAAACGTCTTACAAAAACATGATGATCGACAAAAAAGATTCTAATTAAGCTTTTTTTAGTTGAAGTAAAGGCGCTGATTGCGAGCGGGAACGGGAAAACGACCGGGTGCGGGAAAGCGACCAGCAGCGGGAGAGCGAGAAGGAGCAGGAGAGCGAGCAGGAGCAAGAAAGCAAGTAGGAAAGGAAACGTAAGCGAAAGAGAAAAACGATTAAAAAAACTTTTAGAAGCACTGGACAACGCCGGGTAACCCCGCTGGTAAGTCTACAAAATAGAAAAACATTTTTCTAAATTTTTGATATGTAAAGTATGTAAAAAGTGAAAATTTAAAAAACTTTGGAATCATTACGGAAAAAAACAAAATTGTTATTAGCATACAACAATTAAAAAAAAATAAATTTTGCTTTTTTTAAAATAAATTGACAATGGAGTTTGTTTCTCTAAAAATTTTTTAAATTTTTTTAAAAATTTATGTTAACTTTATTAGAGATCCGATTTAAATTCTGTCCAATAAATTTTAAAAATTAACAACATGAATTTCTATTGACGGAAATTCAGTAAAACAAATTTTAGCCTAATTAGATGAGAGTAAGTATTTTTTTTAAGCGTCAAAGAGCCACATTGCCTGGCTCAATTTTTTTTTTATTTTTTTTTTATTTTATTTTATCTAAAACAAAACAAGAGTCTTGCACTAAGAATGCCATTAACAATATGTCAAATTAAAAAAGTGTTTTTTCAACAATGCTCTGAAGTCTTCATTTAGAACAGCACTTCGCATAGATTTAGGTAGTTGGTTCCATGCACCGGGCCCGGAAACGGCGAATGCTCGTTTACCGAAACTTCGACGAGTTCTTGGGATGACAGCGTCACCATGGGAGGACGAACGTAGATGTTGACGACCAGAATGAGAGGAGCACAGGCTTATCATCCGTGTCATGTAGGCAGGGGCACGATTTGTTTTTTGTTTCCGAACATCGAACAAAAGTGGTCGGGCAAATTTCTTCCAAAGTAGGAAAAGTGATGACAATCAATCAGAAAATAACAACACTCCTTGGTACATTTATAAATCTTCTATATTAGTTTTACCGTGCCATTCAAGCAAACAATCAAGCAAGCAAACACGGTAAAACTAATATAGAGAATTTAAAAATGTACCAAGGCTCAAGCAAGCAATCAAGCAAGCAAACACGGTAAAACTAATATAGAAGATTTATAAATGTACCAAGGAGTGTTGTTATTTTCTGATTGATTGTCATCACTTTTCCTACTTTGGAAGAAATTTGCCCGACCACTTTTGTTCGATGTTCGGAAACAAAAACCATAATCTGATTTATTAAGGTTTCACACGCAAAAGGAAACTGTAGCAAGAACGCTATACAAACAGCATTTTAAAAATAATGACTATTAAGTACTCATTAACTCCATTATTACTATTAGCAAAACCCCACCCACAAACGCACAAATACAAGCTAAATAAAAGCTTCCAATTGCTGCTGCTGTAAAGAGGTCGTTGTAAGGCTGGTTATTAAGTTACATTTTATTTGATTGTATACACCAACTGCATATAGTGACTATATTTATACAAATTAAATTATGAAATTAAAGTGATTTCTGTAAAAGAAATACAAAAAATTCTATCTAGATTTAAAATCAACACCCAATACATCTTTTAATTGAAAATAAAACGCCATAACGAATGAAAATAGGAAACGATAATGAAAAATTCAGTTTTACCACAAATTCTGATACAATTAGGTTTTACGTTTGTTTCATCCAGCAATGATTTTTTGCCTCAAAGAAAATTTAACATCAAAATACCATTCTCAGGGTATTGTGTTGTCGGAGAGCAACACAAAAGTATAATAGCTGATTCCCAGCTGAAGTGTGCTATTCTGTGCTTGTCGACAACGGATTTCAAATGCCGAAGATTTCAATACGATAAAATTTCAAGAAAATGCGAACTTCTCATAACTTGGAGTTCTTTGACACCAACAAAAATTAATCAAGCTTTGTGTAAAACTTTTCAGCAAGCAGGTATATTTTTATAGTAATTTTCATTACTTTTAAGTCGTTTTTTGCATAGAATTAAAAAAAATAATTTGTTTATGTGCATTTATTTAAGATATATGTACCCAAGAATTTGTTTACATGCAAGAAATTGGAATTTGTTACAAACTTGAAGTAGGAGCGTGGACTTGGTCTAATGCCAGAATTCGTTGTAACCAACTTGATGTAAGTCAAAAAACTGAAAGCGGTAAAGTTCAAGCATTTAAAAAAAAAATAATACTTAAAACTGAGTTCTTTCTAAGACCTAAACTAAAAAATATTTGCTACTAATCTGAGTTGAAATTATAAACTGCAGGGAAGTTCGAGAAAAGTATTTCCAGCTGGGATGAAAAATGCGGCAGAACAAACAGCAATTAAAAATTACCTGGACCTACTGAAATCAAGTTTGTAAAACATTGAACATTTGGGCGCTACTTCGTATTGACAATACCACAGCAGCGCCAGGAACTGCTCGTGCATATGGGATCATACAGTGTTACCTGCCACCTACACGTGTCTCCAAAATCGGAATGTGCCGAACCCTATTACCCCCAGTCGTGAAACTCGTACTCATTTATCGACCAGTGAAGAATGAAAGGCTGAGTTGGCCTGAGCAGTTGAGTGAATTCTTTGCTCAACGGAATTACGCCTCACCGTGACTGAGATTTGAACCCACGACGGCAGGATGATAGCATAACTGCTTTCACCACTGTGCTAAGGCGCCTTTATTTATATATACAACACCTGTATATCTTGATACAGCTCTACGCTTTTTTTCTATTGCTATATACAATTGTTCGTATAGGCGGTAAGGTCTCATAATGCTTTTTATCAGAATTTTTTAGCAAAGTGTTATAAGAAGTTTTTCTAATTAGTGGTGCATACCTTTTGTGCTAGGGTTCTTGGCACCCGGAGACAAGGTCTAACAAATGGGCTTCTAGATATTCCCGTCTATAAACATTTTTTCTTGAAAGTGCTGAGTTGGTTTGAGTTAGTGGTGGGATGGGTTGGATTGCTTGAAATAGACCCAGTCTAACTCTGTATCCTTGGTTCTGCGTTTATTTAAATTTTATTTAAATAGTCACGTTGTTTGTATGTTAACTTTATATTATTATATTCAATTGTTTTGATCCGTACATCTAAGTAATTTTTGTTATCTTTTACATATTTATATATAATAAACAATATTTTATTTTTCACAATCTCAGCTAATCCTGCAACATCATCTTGTTATGTGATGGACTGGTTGACATACCCTATTTGGCTTGGTGGCAGGCAGTTAGCAGTGAACAATGCAACTTATGTTTGGGAACCGTTTCCCAATGCTAGCTGGATACCCATGACGTCAACGTTTTGGGGTCCTAGCCAGCCAGATGCCCTTTCGTCTATTAATAATTGTATACGTGTAGTTAATTCTTACAATTGGGATAACACAAATTGCAACCAGGCTAATCATTGTGTTCTTTGTGAAATGCTTGCTAATGATAGCAAGTAGTGAGAGCTAACTGTAATAACTTTTTTTTTGTTTATGTATATTGCAGTTAAGTTTGATAGTGCAGTAGATAAAATAATAATATCGAACACGTGAGATTAAAGTAGCAATCTCTTTTATGAAAATAATTCTGCATTATTTTTAGCTTTTAATTGGAAGCACTTTGGTTGCAGTTTGTAAATTTCCGTTGCACAGTAAAGTTCTTGTAGTACCCGTAAATGATTTTCGCACAACTTTAATTTAATTACATTTATGAACTAATAAGCCATAACTCATATTTTGGTTTTTGTTTATTTGAAGTTTTTATATTTTGAATATATTATAAAATGTTTAAGGTGAGAATCTAGTAAGATCAATGTTTAATTTTTAAATCATTTCATGTTTTAACAAAAATTTGATCCCTCAATTTTCTGCTTCCCAGTGCCGGGGCTAGTGTACGAGTGCCCGCCAAATATTAGTTAGGCTCTTAATTATAATGGTTACATGATTAAAGCTTGGCTGTTTTTCGTACCACATTTTTTTCTAGCAATAGTCGATGACGCAGACAGAGGGGAAATTTGGAAGTTATTAAAAAAAAATACTACGACTACTTATCGGTTATCAGCTACTTAAAAAAAATTGTATAAGATTTTGAAATTTTTTTAAAATAGTATACTGACGCGATTACCTTTTTCCGGTATATTTAGAAAAAATGTGTATAAGGTTTTGAAAAAAAATGGATAAATACCTACGACTATACCATCTTCCGATCATCAGCTATTTTATATTAGAAAGTTTAGCATTAGGAGAATAAAATTTTAAAATGTGAGAGCTTCTGAAACATTTTGTTCTCCCTTAAAATGACACGGTAAAACATTAGCCTGAAGTTGGCGGTTCGAGTCCCACTGGCATGGTCATCGTCCGTGGAGGGTGTGGAAGCAAGCACCTTGAAACATCTGCTTCTAGTTATTCAGGAGAGACATGTGGCGTTGTGCGCCCATGTAGCTCTCCTAAGAAAAGAGTTTACTTGCGTTGCTCATGTTGTGTGTCTCGCAGGGTTAACTAACTCTTATCACTAACCATGAATAATCCTTAAAAGTCAATGTTACATCACATTACCTTAAATTTCATTACATTTTATTGCAACACAACACATTCACTTTGCAATACAACATATTAAATCAGACACGCAGAGATGAGCATCACAGCCATTACCTCTAGATTACAAGATTTGTTTCTGTCATTCATAGAAACATATGTGTGTGTGCATGCTTAGCTAAATAAAAGCTTGCCAGTGCTGCATTGGGTGACCAAATATATACGAATGAATCTATAAAATTGCATTGACTTCGGTAAAGAAGAAAACATCTTGTTACCTAGAATTTAAATCAGTTCATCCTAAAAAACCATAACAGCTGAAGATAAGAAACGACAATGAATATTTCAGTTTTATTACAAATTTTGATGCAGTTATGTTTTACGCTTATCTCATCCAGCAATAAAATAGTACGTAAAAATTTTTTTAACAACAAAATACAGTTATCAGCGTATTGTGTTGTCGGAGAGCAAAACAAAACTATAATAGCTGATTCCCAACCGAAGTGTGCTGTTCTGTGCTTGTCGACAACGGATTTCAAATGTCGAAGATTTCAATACGATAAAATCTCAAGAAAATGCGAACTTCTTATCACATGGAATTCTTTGACACCAACAAAATCTAATCAAGCTTCGTGTAAAGCTTTTCAGCAAGAAGGTTTTCTTTATTTTCAGTAATTTCTATTCATTTATTATTGCAACGAATGTATTGTTAGAATTTCAAAATTAAAACGTTTTTTATATGAATTAACTTTTTTGATGTGGTTTCTACAGATTTATGTGCCCAAGATTTTGTTTACATGCCAGAACTTGGAATTTGTTACAAACTTGAAGTTGGAGCGTGGAATTGGATTGATGCTAGAATTCATTGTAACCAGCTAGACGTTAGTCTGAAAATATCATCAAAAAATAACTTTTTAAAAACAACGTTTCTCTTAGAAATAAAAGACTTAAATTAACTATTTTTTAACATACATACTAGGAGCTAACAGTAAAGTTTTAAAACCAAAAACGTTGGTCATATTCCAGAATATGAAACCAAAGTGACTATGAAAATACAAAATAAATTATTACTAATTGCAGGGAGGTTCGAGAAAAGTGTTTCCAGCAATGATGAACAGTACGGCTGAACAAACAGCAATTAAAAATTACTTGAGCCTACTGAAATCAAGTTTGTAAACTAAATCTGGTTTGAAATGTTTATTTTAATGGGGTTTCATTAATTTATTGAAGTACAACCATCTAGCTGATTCAGCATATATCCTAAGTATGAATTACTGTAAAACTAAAAGTATAGTTGATTAATAGTAGTAGTAGCAGTAGCAGTAGTAATAGTAGTACTAGTACTAGTAGAGAAATATAAGGCGCAATCTAATAGAACCTTGAAGGCGCCGGGAACACACAATTTTCTGCCACCTGCACGTGTATCCAAAATCGGGATGTGCCAAACCCTTCTACCCATAGTCGCGAAACTGGCACTCTAAAGGATGAAACGCTGAAATAATTTAGTACGTCGAAAAATTTTCAACAATAAAATACAATTATCACCATATTGTGTTGTCGCAGAGCAAAACAAAACTATAATAGCTGATTCCCAACCGAAGTGTGCTATTCTGTGCTTGTGGACAACGGATTTCAAATGTCGAAGATTTCAATACGATAAAATCTCAAGAAAATGCGAACTTCTTATCACATGGAATTCTTTGACACCAACAAAATCTAATCAAGCTTCGTGTAAAGCTTTTCAGCAAGAAGCTTTTCTTTATTGAGCATATTCAGATCCAACCCGGGTACTCCGGATATCCAGGCCGGTGTCTAAACCACTAGACCAAAACGTCTCACATTATCCCTTTACATTACTCTAATAGACAAACCGTATTAATGAAGTCTAATGGATAATAATTAATGAATGTTTGAATAGATGTATGTATGTATTAATGATAAACTAAATGCGATTAAGTTGTAAGTCTGCTAAATCAGTAAACCAAGCGGGCATTCGTGCAGAGAGATTAACGTTTGGTCAGAGAGGCAATGCTCGTAGAGCTGGACGTTGTCATCGTAGAGGTGTATTGCAGGTTGTGATTATCAAATACACGCCCAGTTATTTTTTTTATACAAAGTAAGCATATAACAGAACCCTCAGTCGGAAGATGAGAGTGGAAATGATTAGTCATCTCAGATCATTAGTTATATCGGACGTAAAACAGACAAGTTGTTGGGTGTGACCAAAACCAATCGAAGACAAGGTTGGTCAAGTCAACAGTATTCGTTGAGTATGATATTGTGATCAACAGTGTCAAAAGCCGCTGATCATTTGAACTAAGAGAAAACCGCTTATTGATATGTATTAGATTTTTGCACATTTACACAGTTATACCAAATAACTTTACTTGCGCAATTGAACGATCATTCATAACACTACAAAGAGGGAAACAAATATACGCCAATTATGGCAGACGACATACTCAATGAGTTAGAGCTCACCGTAGTCGGCGGCTCAAACAGATCAGATGTGACTTTAAGAAGTGTGATTTCAGTTGGGTGGTTAGCACTGTAAACAGCCTGCAGATGTGGGTATAGATCGTTTGCGTGAGCACGATACTCTTGAGCAATTTTGAAATAATAGTGAGGTTAGATATTGAGCAGTAGGATTAAGTAGTATTTTTTACGGGTCGGGCGATTTAGAATGACTTAAATTGTTTGGCAAAAATTTCTGTAGTAAAAAACTACTAATGGAAAAAGGTAGGGAGCTATCGTTGATAATAGTTTCTTGAAGAAACGTGTTAGGATGGGATCGAATGAGCATTGCCGATCGGGCAAATTAAAGGCGCCGCGGCATTAATGGCTCGTTGGCTCAAATCGGTTAAATATATTTTCGGTCTAGCACATTTGATTGAATGTTGTTTTTTTTAATTTTAATAAAGAGGTAAACGCTGTTTGTATAGTTTCTTTAAATTATTTAAATTTAATTGTTTAATTCATACATTAAGTTGAACTTTTACAAATGTTTAAACATTCATGTGTGATAAATAATATTTGTTTTTTTTTTTTACAAATTTCAGCTAATCCAGCGACGTCGTCTTGTTATGTGATGTACTGGTTGATATACCCCATCTGGCTTGGTGGCAGGCAGTTGGCAGCGAACAATGCAACCTATGTCTGGGAACCATTTCCAGATACTAACTGGATACCCATGACGTCAACTTTCTGGTATGCTGATCAGCCTGATGCCCTCTGGACGATTGGTTGTACAGAATTGGTAAATACTTATGATTGGGAAAATATAGACTGCGCAAGCTATGATCGTTGTGTTCTTTGTCAAATGCTTGCTAATGACGCTCAGTAATGATAGTTGACTAATGATAACTTTCAACAGACATTTGTTTGCTTACAATCATTGCACATAAGTTAATTTTTTTATCAAAAATAGTTCCATGACTTTTAGCTATCAATCAAACGTAAATTGCTTTTTTGTTTTGTAAGTTTTGGTTGGCCAATGAAGTGTGTGTGAGGCTCGTCAGTGATTCTTTAGAAAAACCTTCATTTTAAAACTTTTCAATGTGTAGAGAAATCATTAGCCATATTGATTTTCTAGCTTAAACGAATTTTATTGCGCATGAACAGTTTTTGGCGTAGCGTGAGTTATAGCCACCCGGTGCCGGAACTTCTAAAAAGTTGATAATCGCGGAGGAAGGGGGGGATAGGAAATTTTTTTTCTAAATTAAAGCTCAAAAACATTTTTTTACCTCTCTTCAAAAGTGCTGCCCGGGACAACTCGCACACCGCTCCACTACGCTACGTCACTGAGTTTTTGAATATTTTTACTGCTTGCGTTGACGATGAATGGATGAAATTACTTTTTCAACTAAAACAAGCAAAAAAATATGAAATTTCAAGAAACTTTAACGTTTGATACAAATTGGAACTATGTTTAATTTCCCCGTTGGAACTATGTTTAATTTTCTTTTTGGAACTCTATTTAATTTTTCTTTTGGAACTATATTTAATTTACTGATGGAATTGTTCTATATCTAAAAACATTGCAATATAGCAACAAATGTTTGAGCTTTGAAACGTCTGCCTTATGTTGCAATTTTATTTAAAATACAATCATTTGCTATTTACTAAGCTGTATAACTGATACTACAAAACTAAATGTTTGAATAGATAAATTAACTTATCAATAATGAATCGTTCCACAAACACTTGAAATTAAAACTGGATATCTCATAATGCTTTTTTGCAGTTTACACACACACACATACACACACAATCACACACACACAAACACACACACACCCACACACCGTTGAACATTTGATTTGATATTGTAAGAAGCCATTAAAATTATTCTTTTTCATTTATATAATTGTTTTTTACTCTGATTCCTCTTTTTCGTTTGCCTATTTATTTGTCAATTTTGATTAGAGTTACACTTTTGAGTTTAATTTAAATTACTGCTGTAGTTAGTGTTAACATAAACAGAATTCTGAGTTAATCTGCAATTTCAGTTACAGTTCTAGTTTATTGGAACATCACTGACTGTAATAATTATAAACAAACACATTTGTTTGTTTATACAAATTGCACAAAAATTGTATCGCACAGTAAATGAAATAAGATTCTGGTACACATGACATTGAAATTACAAAAATTTATTAAAGGTTATTTCAGTATGACTTTTAGTTATTTTATTTAAGTTTTCAACTAGCTATTACAACGCCTCGGATGAACCTCACTGGCTATGGTACAGCGACTACGCAAAGCTATCAATCATAGCTTTGCTTCTGTTTTTTTTGTTTTGTAAGTTTTGGTTGGCCAACGAAGTTTATGTGTTTTGCTTGTCGCTCCAGTAATTTGTTACAAAACTTTTATCTTACAATTTCAATGGGCATCGATGTAATTAGACATAATGATTTTTGTAGCATAAATGGTTTTCAACCTGAATGACAATTCTCTGAAAAGTTTTCAGGTCTGTGTTGTTTTTTTGTGTGTAAATGAAATTATTTATCCAAATAAATCAACACAACAATTTTCAATTTATGATTCAAGATTGAAATATGAATGATGATGAATGTATTTATATAGCGCCAGATAAAGTCAGAGGCGCTTACGAAGGTTCCTTTGGAATAGGAAACTTCGAAGAACACGCTATTTACATAGACATGAGTTAACCCTAGATAACGCTGAGTTGACGTGAGCACATGTGAGTTAGTTTCTTGCTCAAGGAAATTACGTGCCCGGACCGGGAATCGAGCCCAGGTCCTACGACTCTCAAAGCCGGTATCTATACCACTAGACCAACACGTCCCACATTATGTTTGGTATTTGTTGCATAAGTAATTCCAACATTATAACAAATGTTTGAGCTTTAAAATATCATTTTTGGTTTACAATTTTATTCACAATCGAATTTTATTGCATTAATTTTTTAATATTGCTGAGCAGGTAGAGCAACCACATTGTCTTATTCCACCATTTAATTATTTGCATCAATTGAGATCCTAACTTGAGTAATTTTTTTATATTAATGGTATAGAAAAAAAAATTTTCTTTATTTAAAATTTAACAGTTTGATAAAAACAAAGAAAAACGCCATTTTTGACGGGTTTTTCTAGTTTGTATTTAAACTGCAATTAAACCAATTTTGTCATCGTTACGGTGAATCTAAACTTTTCGTGTAATGCTAAAACTTTAAAATAAACATCCGAAATAAAAGACTAAGTAAACGAGTTCTTTGTCATTAATCATCATTACAGTATAGAAAAGAGTAAAAAACCCAATACAAAGTCAAGGATATATCGCTGTAATTGAATAATCTTTAACCAAGAGCATTAGTTTATTCTTGTTTTTAACATAAATGTATTTAATTTATTAGAAAAAATTAACTTGGTTGGTATTTCTTTCCACCGATTTGAAGAAGTACTTCTGCCTAACTTTTGCATAGCTATCGATTTAAGTTTTTTCTAGTTTGTATTTCGTCTCGTCGGCCAATAACGTTTTCGTGCGTCTTGCCAACGATTCATCAGAAAACTTTTATTTTATAACTTTATTGTGCCAATAAATCATAACTTATTTTTTTAACAATAGTATGAGCTTTGAAATATCTGCTTTGGTTTAAACGTTTTACAGTTTACTGTTTTGGTATCTATAGAAATATATAGTCAACACTACAAAGCTTAATAGTTGAGTAATTAAACTGGATTCATATTAATGAAATTCTTCTAAAAAAACTGAAATTGAAGGCGGAAAGTCTCATAATGCTGATCTGACGTTTATACTCATTACTGAACTTTTGATTTGATCTTGTACAAAAATTATTACATTGTGTTTTTTTAGTATTATTACATACTTTTATTCAACTGGCAATCTCTGTTTTTTTGTTTGTGACTTTCTTTGTAGATCTAGCAAGTAATATTTAACCAGCTTTTTAACTAGCTAGGAAGCTAAAACTATCAGCATAGCTTTATGTTGGAAAACATGATGCTATTCAATTGATTTCAAAATATTTTACTAAATTAATAATAAATCTGAAGATCATGTAACATTCATGACGCCACGATTTATTTATTTATGTTTATTTATATATTTATGTTTTGAATATTTGTTTAAAATAATGTCATCTGATTTCAATTCATTGTAATTTCAAAGAAGTGTATTCTAAATTTAGTGGTATTTACTCACAAACAAAAAAATATAATTTTAATATCTTTCGTATTTCTAAATCGAGTTTATTTGAAATAAAAATTTGTTTTGAAAAACTCGTTTTTCCCTTTACTTGTTTATTCTGAGTTTTTGTTTGTACACTATTACTAAACATCCTCGTAAAAGTAATGCGCATGATTTTATTGTGACGCGCTTATCCATGGCAGTGCGGTAAAACCGGTCTGGAAATGGGGTTGTGGTCTGCCCATCCTACACAGCCATTTACTAGTTTGCTCCAAGGAGATTTAGCAGACAAACGTGCCTCCACGTGGAGTTATTGTTTTTGACTTTTTAACACGGCGCGATGGAGCATTCGCTAGAACAGCGATATGCTATCAAGTTTTGCATGAAGCTTAGAAAAAAATGCAACCAAATCATTTTAGATGCTTTAAGAGGCATTCAAAGACAAATGCATTACAAAATCATTAGCCGGAATGTGGCACAATGTATTCAAAGAAAGCCGGGAGGAAGTCGCTGACGAACCCCGTTCTGGAGCCCAAGAATGGCCAGAACTGACAAAAACGTGAACCTTGTGCGCAAGGTTTTGCGTGTCTACCGTCAATTGAGCATCCAGCTTATCTCTGAAACCTTACACATGTATATATTTGCGGTACATGAGATAGTGACCGATAATCTGCACCACAATACGTAACTCCTGGAAAAGGTTGACGAAAGATCAGAAAGAACTTCGAGTTTTGCGCTGTCACGATGAGCCGGACTGTCTTAACTTTGTCGTAACCGGAGATAAATCTTAGATGTTTGAGTACCACGCAGTGGCACACAAAATCATCCCCTCGTCCCAAAAAAACGCGAATGAGCAAGTCTCGCATTAAAACAATGCTTAATGTCTTTTTTTATTCCTGAAAAATAGTTTATTTGGAGTTTGTAGAGCTGGTAGAAACTTTCAACTCTGCCGTTTATCTGAAGGTGCTCAAGAGATTGAAACACGGGTCTCGTGCATGAGGACTGCCATCAAAGACTCCACCATGACAATGCCCTCAACATGGCTTCGTGTGACTTTTTTTTTTGTTTCCTCTAACAAATAAAGAGCTGAAAGGAAAGCATTGGAAGACCATAGATAACATTCAAATGCATGTTACAACGCTTCTGAGAAACATTCCCGTCAACAACTTTCAAGGTATATAGAAGAATTTAAAGCATTTTCAAAGAATATTAAGTATTTGCAAATACCTTTAAGCATTTTTAAAGAATTTTAAGCATTTTCAAAGAATTGTAAGCATTTTCGAAGAATTGTAAGCATTTGTAAAAAATTGTAAGCATTTTAGAAAAATTTTAAGCATTTGTTCAGAGTCTATTTTACCAGAATTATATTGGACCCTATATACGGGTGGCGCAAGATGTTGTGCTTTAAAATGGCTTTTTGTACATTTTTTTGCTTCCAGATTTTTTTATTCGGTTAAAGTTGAGTAAAATCAGGCGATGGATGATAATAAATTTTAGTGTCGCTCGTTTTCACTTCTTTTTTGTTCTTTAGACAAAACCAAAGTTTAACATGATCTTTTTTCTGAGAAAACGTACAATTCAAACGAAAAGCAAAAACAATTTCTAAGCAACGAAAGAAATGCTTAGAAAAAACAAAAAACTATAAAAAAAACAAACCAGCAAAAATCAAAAAAATAGAAAAAAAAAACCTAAAGAAAACCATAGGCAAATGAGTTGTCTGAAAAACATGAAATGGCAGACAAACATATGAAATAAAATAGCATGGAATGAAAAAATAATTCTGAGATTGTCTCACAACCATGAGCATCGAGGGTTACATCTCAACACACCCAAAGATTAAAACAGGATAGGAAACACCATTCGAGAGCAAAAAAAAACCAGAATCTCATTGTAAATCAAAAATTTCAACAGAGGATGTCAACAGGTAAAATCAGAAATATGGTGCAAAATCACTGCATTTAACATCACAATCAAAACATTCTGTGATCAGATTTGCAAAGTTTGCACCAAGTGATGCTACCCAGAACAATCAGTCACTGTAAAAAAGAGGACTTCTGCAATTAGATACCTGCCATTGTTAAGAAAAATTCACAGTTTTTCAGTAATGCCAATACATTGAAACAAAAAACCTTTAAAAAAATTGAGTTCGTTGTTATTAATCATCTTTATAATATGGAGAAGTAGTATATATTACGATAAAAATTCAAAGACCTATCGCTGCAGTAAAATAATCACCGTTATTACTGTTTAAAATAAACGGTTCTATTTTGTTCCAATATAATTGTATTTTATTTTTTAAAATGAAAAACGAAGTTTATTTTTTTGAGAACAAAACAAAATTGAAGTGCACTGTTGTCCGTGTGATTGATATTCTGTTCCGTACCAAACTGAAAAACAAAAAATATTTATCAAAAACGGCCAAAACAGATTAATTCTCTAATATATATATATATATATATATATATATATATACAACATTGCTTTTGCAATTTCAGTTTCTTCTCTACAATGATGAATTTGTTAGTTTTCCAAAGTGTTGTGCTCTTGTTTGCTACTACTGGACAGATATTAATAAGTACACAAAATGAATTTTACTTCATGAAATGTCGCTACCACGACGACAGTATCAAGAACTTGTGTCGTTCTCTGTCTTCAAATTATATCTTTAAAAAAGCTATAAATGAAAGAGAATGTTCTCGGCATTGTGCTATGCAAAACAAGGACAACAATTTAAAATACAATCCTACAAATTTTTCTTCTTCTTTCAATTTGAGTTTCATTGATAGTTGGCAGCTTATAGATTACGACCTATTCTCATTCAACTTATCATTTCTTCCTGCTTTTGTACCTGTGTCGGGAAGTAACTCATTCTGTACTGGATTCAATTTTAAAGCACTTTCAGGTTCTTGCGAGCTCTTTGATTCTTTTTCTTATGGTTCAAACGTTTCTAAAGCAGGAAATGAGAACTGCAGCTACTATGAAGTAAGTAGCGGTGTTTTATTTAAATTTTTTGAAATTGCATTTTGCCGAAAAATTTCATTTTATTGAATAAATAAGAGCAAACGTTTGACTAAACTTAAAAACTTTTGTTTTTACCTAAAGGTTATCCCATTTCATTTGAAAATGTGCTACTTTGGAGGTATATTGTGTTTACTAGATTTTATTTCATTATAAATTTCATATTAACTTCAGCGCCGGTCTTGTTTGGCTGTTTGCTTGCTTAATCGGATGCTTGCAAAATTTGAAAGTGGAAATTAAATAATTTGCCGTCATCCAATCGAGCTGAAATTTTAATTATAAGATTGCTCCTTATTACAATGCATTTGATTAAAGTTTTCAAAACTTTGGAATTTTTTTTTAAATATCAATTTAACTATCTATTTTTTAAAACAAAAACAAAACAAAATATAATTTAATAGTTACATAAACAAAATTTCAAAAAATATATTTTTGAAAGACATTTATTGCAATAAATGAAAAGCTAGCACATTCAGAAATATAAAAAAAATTGTTGAAAAAAAAAGTTTTTTAACGGCTTACTTGTTTTAATTTAATTTCATAATTTCTAGAATTTGGTTATTTTTACCAATGTTTTTATTAACTCGTCGGCTCTGTTTCTCTGTCTGTTTCTCTGTCTGTTTCTCTGTCTGTTTCAAATCTTGCAATCAATTTTTGAGTCACTTCCTGATGGTAGATTTTTTTCAAATTTTGCATACATGCTCAAGATAGAAGACAATGCAATATTCAATTATTAGTTTTACAATAAGTCAATTAATTTAGTTAATTTTCTTGAGGATTTTATCGAGGGGTTTCTTGAGGGTTTTCTTGAGGGTTTTCTTGAGGGTTTTCTTGAGGGTTTTCTTGACCACAAAACGCTAACCGACTGGCAGACTATTTTACCAAGTTAACACGAACCACACTCACTGACCGCGATTCTCAAGCGTGTACGAAATTTTCATGAAAATAGTTGAGATATTTAAATTTTATGCTTTTTGATGATATTTTTATTATTATTACCAATGTTTTTATTAACTCGTCGTCTCTGTTTCTCTGTCTGTCTGTTTGTTTCTCTGTCTGTTTCAAATCTTGCAATCAATTTTTGAGTCACTTCCTGATGATAGATTTTTTTAAATTTTGCATACATGCTTAAAATAGAAGACAATGCAATATTCAATTATTAGTTTTACAATAAGTCAATTAATTTAGATAATTTTAATTAATTTCGATATTTCGATATAATTAAGATATTTCGACTTTAACATAAAATAAAAGAGTAATATAAAAAAAAATTGATTGCAAAATTTGTGTTTTAATTACATATAAGAGCATTGGTTTTAAAAATTCGTTTTTAATTTACTTGTTTAAATTTTTTGCTCAATTACTTGCTTATATTTAAATATTATAAGTAAAAATTTAGAAAGTCCAGCCTTTATTCAAGCTAATATTCAAAATAGAAAAAATGCGTTTGATAAAGTTTTATTTAAAAAATTGTTTTATCTATGCTTAAGAAACTAATTTAAATATATATTTTGTCAAACAACTGGGTTTTTTTGGTTCTGCAACTTTTATTACAAAGTAAATCAAATAAAATAAATAAAATAATTTTTTTCTTTTTTAGAATGTAATAGAACTTTAATGACATTTCTGTTAATAAACCAGCGGGTAAGGGTATACCCGCCCGGCATTTCCCTTATGTTAAAATGGTAAAAAAACAATAAAATTACTAATATATTTTTAATTTTGCTATTAAATAATATGTTGAATAATGCTCAGTTAATTAGACCCTGTTGTGTCGTCTATAGTCAATAATGCAATGAACGGCCTCATCATTAAAATAAAACTAAATTAATAGCAAACATAGTTTTGATGAATATTAGACCTATTCAAAAGTATACAGAGACTGTGGAGATATACCAGCAACTGATCCGGAAGACAGTGGTGTTTATTGGATCAACGTAAATGGATTATCCGTTCCCGTATATTGTGAGATATCATCAACGGGGACCAAATATACGGTAAACATTTTGATTTTTTTCCATAGATAACGTATTTTAATTCAATTAATTTAATATTGGTTAACACATCTTAAAGATATTCCAACGTCGCATGGACGGTTCAATTAATTTCTACAGAAATTGGACAGCTTACGCCAAAGGTTTTGGAAACATTAAAAGAGAATATTGGATAGGTTCAGATAATTTTTTAAAACTTATTTTACTCAAGACATGATTCGGCGAAAAAGTTTAAAATGGTTATTTTTGTTTTATTGTTTTAAACAGGAAATGATATGTTGCATCAGTTGACATCGACATTTGCTTATAAATTACGAGTTGAACTGGAATCTTATGACGGAGTTAAGGTCTGGGCTGAATATACCACCTTCAGTGTGGGCAGTCCTTCCAGCAAATATGTCCTTAGCGTTGGCGGATACTCGGGCACAGCAGGCAAGTTGCGTTTGCTCATTATTGTAAGACAATGACTGTTATGTATTTTTTTAATTTGATAGTGAAAGCAAATTAATTCAATTTAGTTAGCTGATTTTTTTGTGCAATACCGCAATGAGAATCTGAACAGATTATTAATTTAACGAATTGGCTTCATATTTTAAACTTTATATACTTGTGTTTAAAACATTATTTCAATTCGTATACTTAACAGGCGATGCTTTAGCTTTCCACAATGGCATACAATTTAGTACGGTTGACAATGACAGCGACTGGAAGCTGGACAATTGTGCTATCACTTACAAGGGGGCCTGGTGGTACAGAACGTGTTACACAGCCAACCTTAATGGATTGTATTTAGCGCAATACTTTACTACTGAAGGCATAGGAATTACTTGGAAACAATTTAGAGGGTTCTATGAATCAATGAAATCATGTAAAATGATGTTGTTTAGATAATTCACAACACCAACATTCAGTGAGCTGTTAAAGTTTTTTTATTTTATCTTTGATGATAAAACTTTGTTCTATTTTCTTAGTTTACATTTTTAATTTTCAATACAAACTATTGTTAAAATAATTTTAATGAAACGTTTTAATGGACAGTTAATTAGGTAATAAGTTAATAATAAATATTTTTTAATTTGCAATAACTTAAACATTCAGGTTTTAAAATTTAAAATTACAAATTGTAACAAAATGTGTTAAAATGTACATTTTTAAATTTTTTTTTATATAAGTTTCAGTTTCTCAAACATATTGTCAATCTTAATTTAGTTTGAAGGAAATTAATTTACTTTATATTTGTTAAAATTAGTCTTTAAAAGTTTTTAAAAACAGCACTCTGCTAACTGCAATTTTGCATTTCTTGATAGATTATAGTTTATTTGATAGATTGTATTTTTGATTGTTTTGTTAGATTGTAGTTTTGCCTGTTAAAACCTAGATGTTAAAATGTCGTAAAATTGTAAAGTTTTAGTGTTTTGGTCAAAATAAATGGTAATCTTTGGTAAAATCATTATTTTGTTTTCTTCAAAATTCAATTAATTAGTGAATCACTCATTGGTAATGGATTTATTGAAAACAATTGTTTTAACGTGTTGAACAATTAGTAAACTGTCAGTTATAGCCATCAAAAACTGATAAAATAATTTATAAACGTATACTAAATTTTAAAGAAATTGAAATAAATAACAATTGTAACTGCTTTTAAAATTAAAATTAATTCTTTTAAACGCATTTGAAATTTGTATTACTTTTAAAACCAACTTAAATTTATTATCTCATGGTAATATTACAACCAGCGCCTTTTCCACAACTGTTCACCACTGTTATACATTTTTGCTCAGCTGAACTATAATAGTTATTAAAAATGAATTGTCTGAAGTATTTAAAATTTTGTTATTTAGATTTTTCCATAATTGTAACAAAATTGAAGCTTTCAATGTTGTCGCCATTCATAAATACATCAAAGCAGCAAATGTAAATAAATTGCAATTATTTTGCAAAACGCAACTGACAAACTTGCCACCTGGCGTTCTTGTCAAAAATGTTTTGACAAACGTTACAACATATAATTTTTAACAGTTTTTCCTAAATCAGCTGGTTAAAATTTCTGTATACGTCCCCGTGTGTATAGTCGAACTGTTGTTCTTTGACGTTTGTCAGAGTCTTTGTTCTAGTGTCATCATAGAGTTGAAACGTGTGGCCATGGCTGTTGGTAATTTTGTTGGAGAACGACTACACACTGCCATCGGGCTCACGTGTAATTCTATAAGTTTTTTAGGTAATTTTGTGTCGTAAGTTGATCTAAGCCTTTTCAAGCGACTCGAATCTGATGTGTTTAATGGCGTTCCGATTACATTGTTTTTGCAATACCGCTGAGATTATGTTTACTGTATACTCCGAAGATGAATTGTTTATGGCCAAACATGCAAGATCTGTTTCATTGGTAGTTTCACTGCGTTCTAGCATAAAACACAACTATGTGCGTAACCCTTAATATAAGTACTACACAAGTAGTACAGTAGTCATGTTTTTGCACCATGGTCTAGTTTGTATGATTTATGGACGAGATTTCTAAGCCATATCAATAATTACCACGCATAAAACAGTCTTAGTGTAATTTTATGTCATTTTACAAAAATCTCAGTTTGTTAATTGTCGGAGGTTTTTGTTTCACCTAACTTGTTTTCATGTAATGCAACAACGTTTTAACAATTTTTTCAGTTTGTTCTTGTTCTACATATCTGGGGCTTAAAAGTTAAACCATGTAGGGCTGTAGAAAAGAAATGAGATGAAAACGTAAGAGAGGGCGATAAAAGAGTATCAATCGTTTCAATATAGTATATTAAACATTTTATTTTCTGTCTCTGACAAACATTGCATTTGACGTAGACCTGAACAAAAGGATGGCATAAATTACATCTTGTGTGACAGCTTGTCAAGTGAAAGTTAAAAACTACTTTTAATAAAACACACACTCTGGGGAGTACGAGTAGTCATAGGTGCATTTTTTTTAATCTTTGGGGAGGCTGAGGCATTACCGCCTTCCCTCCCATTTTTTTTCTAAAATTTTATCCATATTAAATTTGTCAAAAAAAGGTTTTTTGGAAAATCTTTGGGAGAGACAACAATCTACCCTGTTTTTTTTTGTTTTTTTCATAAACTTTTAATGACTATATGTTTTTTAAAAAAACGTTGAAAGAGCGATGACCCTCTACCTCCACTAATTTTAAAATTTTTTTAAAACTTAATATCTGTATATCCATATATTTTTATATATCCATTTATAACCATTTTTTCAAAAATTTAAAAATACCAGACGGTTCTTTTTTCATTCAAAGGTTTTTTCAGCTTACTGTATTTATTTGTTCCATAAAAAATGTTTTTTTTTAAACTCTTGGGGAGACCTAAGACCTTTTGCTCCCTCATCTATACGACGCTTCTGGATATTTATTACACATACAAACAAACAAACAAACAAAGATCAGTTTAAGTTAATAGAAGAATGATGAATATTTAAACAGTTTTGTAATACAGTGTTTAATGCAATAAAAAATTGCATTGATTTTTCGAAGCAAAATTGACGTGCTTTCCATATCGTCTGATTACAATTCTTTGCTGCATCAAAATGACTGGAAAACGAAAGTGCTGTCAAGAGTGATTAATGATCATTTTACTTGGCTATATATTTCAGCATAACTTCTGTTTTTCATTTTTTTGTTCATAATGAAACGTTCGTCAGTGTTTCTAGGTGTAATTCTAGTATTTGCAGCAGCTGGCGTAACAGTATTAAGTAGACAAAATGAGTTTTACTTCATGAAATGTCGTTACCACGACGACAGTATCAAGAACGTGTGTCGTAATCTGTCTTCAAATTATATCTTGAAAAAAACCAGAAGTGAAAGAGAATGTTCTCGACATTGTGCTATGCAGAACAGGGGCAACAACGTTAACTTCAATCGTACAAATTTTTCTTCTTCTTTCAATTTGAGTTATATTGATAGTTGGCAGCGTATAGATTACGACCTATTCTCATTCAACTTATCATTTCTTCCTGCTTTTGTACCTGTGTTGGGAAGTAACTCATTCTGTACTGGATTCAATTTTAAAGCTCATTCAGGTTCTTGCGAGATTTTTGATTCTTTTTCTTATGGTTCAAATGTTTCAAAAGCAGGAAATGAGAATTGCAGTTACCATGAAGTGAGTAGAAGTGTTTTGTTGAAATTTTCTAAAAACCTGGTTTTCATCTTTGAAAATAAAAACAAATGCTTTTTCATTAGTAAAATAAAATGTTTTTTTCCGATAAAATAAAACTATTTAATGTTTTACGTAAAGGTAATTCCATCTCAAATGAAAATGTGTTATTTTGGAGGTAAATCTTTTAACGTTTTTTAATTTTATCATAACTGAAATTTATTAATATATTTAAAACTCAACTAATTAGCATTGCACAGGATATTAAAAAAGTTTTTATTCAAGTACAAGTTATCTTATATCGAAATTATCTAGAAAACATTTTTTTAAATACGTTGACAATTTCAAATTAATTTGTATTGCCACATTAGAAAAATTCAACCAATGTTGTGCTGACTGAATGGGGAAAAGATACCAAACATTAATAAACAAATTACATTTAAAAATAAATTAATTTATTCTTCTGAAAAGATTGAAAGCCGATACCCTTGTCGATGCAGACAGTGATGCCATTAATCGGCGCATCATTAAATAATTTTTAACAAGAACAGGGTGTTAAGTTTTATATTAATTTAATAGTATTCAGAGATTGTACCGATATACCAGCAACTGATCCGGAAGACAGTGGTGTTTATTGGATCAATGTAAATGAATTTTCTGTTCCCGTTTATTGTGAGATATCATCAACAGGAACTAAATATACGGTAAACATTTTGATTATTTTTGCATTGATAAGATATTAAAATTCAGTTTATTTAATATTAGTTTTGAATTAGCAATATTTTTTTGAAAATGGTTCAAATATTATTACAAAGATATTCCAACGTCGCTTCGATGGTTCAATCAATTTCTACAGAAATTGGACAGCTTACGCCAAAGGCTTCGGAAACGTAAAAGGAGAATATTGGATAGGTTCAAATAATTTTCAAACATGTTTTATTTAAGACATAAAATAAAAATGGTGATTGTTAAATCATCTATATTAACTTCACCGTGTGTGTTAGTTTGCTTGCTTGAGCTTTACATTGGGACCCTTTGACGGTTAAAAAAAGCAACCTTTAATTATCCAATCAAGCCAATAATTAGTGGAATCAATTTTTTTCTAAAATTCCACATTCTGTTTAATTTACAAATTGGTTAGACAAAACCTACACAAAATAAAAAAAAACAAATAATTTCTGTAGATAAGTAAACCATCAGATTTTAATAAGACAATTTAATTTTTTTGTATTCAAAAATTTAAAATAAAAACTCTGTTTTTTCCATATTGATTCAAAGGTTTTCATATTTTCAAGGATCACATTTTTCATATATTTAGTATTTAGAAGACTGTGATTAATGTTTTTCGGTTTCATGGATTTATCATAAAAAATCATTTTCGCAAAAAAATGAAAGCTGTCAAATAAATAAATATATATTATAGGTAAAAAACAAAGTTTTTAACGGTTAACTTTTTTAAATCCTTTATATTATTTTCGATTGTCTGTCTGTCTGTCTTCCAGTCACAAACTTTGAGTCTCAAAATTAACTCACTTCCCGTTATCCGATCGAGCTGAAATTTGGCACATCGACTTGGGCTGCGAGACAATTGAATCTATCAAAATTTCAGTCAAAACGGCCCCCGTCAAAACGGCCCCCGTCAAAACGGCCCCCCGTCAAAACGGCCCTCGTCAAAACGGACCCCGTCAAAACTGCCCCCGTCAAAACGGTCCCCGTCAAAACGGCCCCCGTCAAAACGGTCCCCGTCAAAACGGCCCCCGTCAAAACGGCCCCCGTCAAAACGGCCCCGTCAAAAGGGTCCATATTTTTGAATTTGAATTTAATTTTTGAATTTGGCTCTGGGCTTAAAAATAAAAATCTAGGATCGTATATAAAGGATTTATAATAAAAACTTTGTTTTTATGGGTTAGTTTTTTTATCGTTTAAAACAGGAAATGACGTGTTGCATCATTTGACATCAAAATTTGCTTATAAATTACGAATTGAACTACAATCCTTCGACGGCATTAAGGTCTGGGCTGAATATACCACCTTCAGTGTGGGCAGTCCTTCCAGCAAATATGTCCTTAGCGTTGGTGGATACTCGGGCACAGCAGGCAAGTTGCGTTTGCTTGTTATAGTCGAGTGCGTGAAATTTGTGTAATGCCACGTTTTTAAATTTAATTTTAAGAGAAAAGTAAATTCAGTTTCTTTAGTTTTCCGCAATAACAAACTCAACTGATGGTGTTTTCTATAATTTTTTTTTATAATTAAAAACTACAATAACTTGTGTAATAATTTTAATACTTAACAGGCAATGCTTTGGCTTATCACAATGGCATACAATTTAGTACGGTTGATAATGACAACGACTGGCTGGCTAGCAATTGTGCTATCACTTACAAGGGGGCCTGGTGGTACAGAACGTGCCATGCGTCTAATCTGAATGGATTGTATTTGGAGCAATATATTACTAATGAAGGCGTAGGAATCATCTGGAACCAATTTAGAGGGTTTTATGAGTCAATGAAGTCATGCAAAATGATGTTGTTTAGATAATTCACAGCAACAACATTCAGTAACATTCTTAATTTTTTTTTATTTTTAAAGTTGTTAAAAACCCTGCGCTGCTGATGATATATTATTTATGTAAGATTGTGCTAGTATTTCTAAAAAATTCAATTTTTTCTGCCTTTTTATACCTATTTATTTCATTGCTATTTGTTTCTGTAGTGTCTTCAAATCATTCAAATACGAAACATTGATAATGTTCTTCTGATTATGTTTTTTAAAACCGTGACGGTGCGTTGTTGATAAAGCAGCAGTAGCAGAACAAACTCTTTATAAAAATTGTGGTTTTTAAATACTATAATCAACTGTGTCAGCTATCTCTTTTTATTAAAACTTTTAGCTATTAAAGTTGTGGAGGATGATTTGAAAATTCAAACTTGTCTCAAAACCGTCATCATCATCATCATCATCATCATCATCATCATCATCATCATCATCATCATCATCATCATCATCATCATCATCATCATCATCATCATCATCATCATCATCATCATCATCATCATCATCATCATCATCATCATCATCATCATCATCATCATCATCATCATCATCATCACCATCACTATCACCATCACCATAACCATTACCATTACCACCACCACCACCACCACCACCACTACCACCACCACCACTACCACCACCACCACCATCATCATCATCATCATCATCATAATCATCATCATCATCATCATCGTCGTCGTCGTCGTCGTCGTCGTCGTCATCGTCGTCATCATCATCATCAATATTTTCATTAAAACAAAATAAAAATATTTTTAATAATTTTTATTTCATTTACGTGTATCTTTGCCGTCGTTTAAGTGCAATTGTAATCTGTAATTTCATTTTTGAATTCAATTATTGCATATCAGTTTCGCATTTCAACCGAGTCAAAAATTTAAACTTATAAACTTATAAACAGAATACATTTCAACCGTTTTAAAGTTCCAGTATTACATCAGTCAAATGAACTTTAAAATTCAGTTTAAAATTATTTTTGCAAAGTTTTTGTTTGCAATTGGAGTTGTGTTATCAGTAAATGCAAGTCTCAAAGAACGTTATTTCATCAAGAACATAAAAGATTCTCTGCCTTGCATTTCTGATCCTCCAAGAGTTTTAAGTCAAACTTGTTCTTTTGAAAAATTTGCTACTAAATGTTTGAACAATCTATAAATAAACTGTTTAAAAATTCAATATTATTAAAACACAAATATTTGTTATTTATTTGATTATGAAAAGTTTTTCGAAAATTACTAATATCAGTGACCCAACGTGTGTGGCTTATGAAAAAAGTAATCAATTATTTTTATTTCAGACACCTTGATAAATTAACACACTAATGGTAATAATTCTTTAAATAGTGTTGCCAGCAAAAATAACAATTTTAATTTAGTTTATGTTTTCAGTTTGTTTGAAAAGTTTAAAACATGAGAAAAAATTATTTGCTTAAAATCTCAGTTAAAACATTAAAATTCAGTATTTAGGTTTTTTCAATAATAAGTGAGGTTTTTCATTATTTTCGAAAAATTAGTTTTCCAAACTTTGAGGTGTTGTGCCCGTTAAAACTAACTGAGTCCAGTTCATAACAGATAGATCCAGGCCTCTACTTTTGTGGTTTTGAAACGGGCCGGTTCGGGCCTAAATAACAAGCCAGCCCTCAAATTGTGTGCCTATTAAATAAAACAAAACTGGTCTAAAAAATCCGTGAAGGACTCTATGGATTAGAGCAATGCACGAGCCAAGCAATGCCGTGATTTTGGGGTGTTCAGACAACCGGGCCAAAAGGTGGAATGGACCGAGATTTTTTACCAAGTCTATAGAAATTTTAAGCTTGTAAAAACGGGCCAGGCCCAAACTATACGGGCCGGGTCGGGCCTGGAATTTTGGCTTATGAAACGGGCCGGGCCAAAGTTGTTGACGAAAATACGCAAAAGAAAATACGCTTTTAAAACTCATGATGAAAGCAGTTATGCTATCAACCTGCCGTCGTGGGTTCAAATTTCAGCCGCGGCGATGATGTTGAAAGTCAGAACAGTTCAATCAAGGGTTTGAATAAAATTGATACAAAACAAACAATGATTAAATTGAAAAAGATTACTTGTTTTCAATATATTTTTTGTTGTGCATTTTAAGTTTATTTTCAGGTTGGACGATTTTAGAGAAAAGTGAGACCCAGGTCAACTTTATTGGAATTTTTTTACATAATTAAATTGTTAGCAATAGTGAATTAAATTAAAAAATTTGTCCAACACAAACAATAATAGTTTTATTGTCTCAACATTTGCACTTTTCTTTTTCTATCCCCGGTTCATTCTCACATGTGACTTTTTAGTAGGAAGCTGACAGAATAGATTTTTATCTGCAAGTGTTTCATTTTTTTGATTATTTTGTTATTAATAATGACAGATTAATTAAAATCAGCAGCACATTCTCACAGTTATGCACATATAATTAATTTATGACTTCGATTTGAGCATTAACAACACATTAAAGACGCACAAAATTACTTTTTTCAACGATTTTGAATTTTTGAAGACATTTTCTAGCTTAATCAGTTTCTTATTAATATAAAATTAATTTGCAATAATGAAATAAATTTAGTTACAAATTGTTGTTGTGTATCAATAACAAAATTACGAAACTTTTTAATAGCAGATAATAGAAAATAAAGTAAAAGTGAACTTCAATAAGCACGAAAGTTCATGTTTTTCACAATATAAGCTTTGCCGTAAATAAATGAATACATGCCTGATTAAATGAACTAAACTAACGTTAATATTCAAATTTAATTATAATTTATTTAAAAACAGCCGTTTGTGGATAATGAAATGCAGTTTTTAACTATTGTAGATTACTAATTTGTTATTATTAACTTGCAGCTACATTTGTTTGTCACACAAAATTTCTAGCTATATCGTCACATAGTTTCATCCTGCTTTCATAGAGCAATTAAACTAAAATAATATTATAATACAAATTTGAAAAACTATACAAAAGAACAAATATACTGTCGTGCATCAATTATAGAGTTTAAAAAAAAGACCACAAAACAACAGTTTCGATAGAGTGGGAATGACAGGTGAAATTTGAATGAAAGGTTAAATCGATGACAAATTAATTTAATCGAAAGGCTGCCGTGGTCGCCACATAAAACCGTTTTATGTTTGAAGTGATGGTTTGTATTTTAAAGAAAAAATAATTAGCGCTAGATAGGAAAAAAATTAGCGTTAAGTAAAATAAATTAAAGTTAATAGAACAGCAGTGTTGAGGTTCAATCAAAAAACATAATTTTTAAAGCAAAAACAAACTAACAAACAAAACGTTTTTAGAGAGCAAATGGAAACACTTGCAAATTTCAGGTTTACAAAAATGTTCCTCCTGTGGTTATTGGTTATAAACAATCTCACCAAAGTTACTGCTCAAGAGATGGAAACATTTGTTGCTGTGCATTTCCACGAGAAAGCAGTTTGTACTCGGAGGAATTCAACAGAGGTGAAGGTCACAAGTGAGCCGCCTCCTGTTGATGTCAAATCAACCGCCAAAGAGTCAGATGTGGTCGTGATGAAAAGATTAGACGAGTTGCGTTGTTGTCTCGAATGCTATTCTGATCGAGATTGTTCTGTCGTGCAAGTTGTAAATGATGCTGATTCGAAAATATCTTGCCAGCTTTATCCTAAGCTGCCTCAGGTTCTTGTTTTTAATGAGCCAAACTGTTACATGTACTCGAAAAGAGGTGAGTCATTAAATAAATATCGTTATTTTATCTTGTTATAATATACAAAAGTTTGAAAAAATTAAACTTTAAAAATAAGTTAAATTTGTATCTAATTCAGCTAATTAATAGATTTCTGTTAATTATTATCCAACAGACATCTGTCACTTGAACATAACATGTTTTGAAAGCACCAGCATAAAATTAGACAGTTTTGTTGAAATTCCCCGATTTCAGACAATCAGTTGCCAAACTAGCAAAGTTAATACTGTTATTCTAGAGCCGATAAACTGTACTCTGCATTCATTCAAAACGTTTGACTATGTTGTGTTTGAAATTGGAGCTGAAACTTTAAAAAAATACATAGAAGTAAATGTTTTCTTAATAGTTAAAGTTTACTGTTAGTTTATTATCAATATGCAATTTAAATAAAATGTATACAAATTGAAGATTGTTTGAGTTAAAATAAAATTCAGAATTTACCCGAAAAAACAATCTTTATTGGACACATCAAAAACTGTGATTGGACTTTATCATTGTACAGTCCTGCCAAAGATTATTTAAAATCTCTTGGAATCAAAGTCGAAGGTTTGATGAAAAGTGAACGCTTAGCATTTGTTCTGCAGAGAGGTTCTCCAGAGAAATCAATCACACAAATTCAAAATAATGCTGATTCTTTTGAAGCTTTAAAAGTCGTTTTTGAAAGTAAGTGACATTGTTATATACTTTTATTCTTAATTCATTATAAATATATTGTTTAATTGGAAACAACTTCAAATATTTTACGCTTTTTACATTGTCTGCAGACAGAAATAAAATGCAAATCAATTTCGTTCAAGTCAACGAATAAAGAAAACAAACTCTTTAAGTTTAAAAAACTAAGAAATTGAAATTTTTCGTTATAATAATTTATATAACTTCTTATCTCTGTATGACTGCATATTCGTATTGAAATCCACGTTACGCTACAATTGTCGTTCCCATTGTCGGGATTATTACTATTTGAAACATACTTTCTAGATAGCAGTGCTAACTTGCATTTGATATCAACGACTGTCAATCAGATGATAATGTGTTAAACTGTTTGGTTGTTGTTAAAATTGTTTAAGGCTCAAACTTTATTTCATGATTATTTCGTTGTTTTCTTTTACCTTTTCTCACAATAATCACCAGCACAATTATTTGATGCACGCGCGAAAATGAGTTTTTAGTTGTGGTTGATAAACATAGAATAACATTTGTAGATTTGATTATTTTAATGTTCTGAAAAACACATATATTAAAACTAAGTTTTAATATTTATATTTAAAATCTTAAAATGAAAACAAAATTAAATTTGAAGTACAATTAGTTTAGTGTTTTAATTTTGTATGTCAACTTTAATTGATCAATTATATCTAATTAATAAGCTAAATAGAAATAATACTTCTTTAATTAGTAACAAGTGAATCAAAAAACTAAGTTTTTCAAAAACACACTTTTATATAATTGATTGTGATATATATATATATATATATATATATATATATATATATATATATATATATATATATATATATATATATATATATATATATATATATATATATATATATATATATATATATATATATATATATATATATATATATATATATATATATATATATATATATATATATATATATATATATATATATATATATATATATATATATCAAGTAATTTCTATCAAATATTTCCTCTCAAGTAACCTCGTATTCATTACCAATATTTATACAATGTTAGTTTGAAATCGATTGCAAAATTTGACGACAGACAGACAGAGAAGTCAAGTTAAATAAAAGTGTGTAAAAAATAAGAATTTGACGGGAGCCAGTCCCAAGCCTGGAGAAAGGAGGAAGGAAAAGTAAAAAGGATCAAATTCTGATCCACGACAGGAAGTACTTAAGTGCTTCCTACATACAGCCATTAGAGTCTTAAAACACCTGGTGTAAAGGACTATAAACTATTATAAAAAAAAAAAAAAAAAAAAAAAAAGAATTTGACGGTTGAACCTTAACATCATAGAATAGTATCGATCAAACTCTTGAAATAAAATAGAAATTTTCAAAAACGAACAAACGAACTAATAATCGCCGATTGTTTCATCAAACAATGACTTAACCGTGTTTTGTTAATATCGTTTTCAATTGGTTTTGATCGATTGAAATTTTTTTCAGAATTTAAAAACAATTGAAATTAATTCATTTTAATAGTATGCTTTTGCTATGAATGATCAAAGTAGTGAACTGTTGAGAACTAAGATATTTTAATTATTTGATAATTTAACATATTTTTTAAAATATATAGTGATAAGCATTAAGAAAAATGGTTATCATTCATTCTTGACTGGTGTTTTTATGCTGCGACACTGCTACCTGGGAGACCTTTGACATTTAATAATTTAATAATTCAAGATTTTCTTAAATTATTCAAATTTTAAACCAGCTCAAATTAGTTTTGTTTTCTCATTATAGAAAGTTGAAAAACTTGTTGTTTAAAAAAAATGAAGAAACAAGATAACAATGTGTTTATTATGCGGCTGTTCCTTCTGATCAGCATCAGCAAGCCGGACTGTCAAAACGTTTAAAGTTTTGTCGGTATGAGCACTTTGAGGAGCATGCGGTTTGTTCTGTGACGGCTTCAATGGGCGTAACGTTTTTGAGAAAAAAAAAACTATCCTGAAATCAGTTTAACACGTGAAACATCAAATCTGAGATCGATCAAAAAAAAGATGGATTGAACTGCTTTCTCGAATGCCTTCGTCGTCAAAACTGTTTGAGTGTGCAAGTTTTTAATTATTCTAAATTCTTCTATTTTCGGTATTTCTTCCTAGTTTGCATCAATCTCTTGTTTCCGCATTGCAAAACTGCCATTTATAATAGTCAAATAAATGTACGCCATCTGTCAATTTAAAATAATTTTATATTATGGATTTAAAATAATTTTCAACCAATCTACATTAATTCAGTTTTTTGAAGAGCATCATCAATGTTTAAACATTTAAATCGTAAAAATACTGGTCAATTTGCAGAACATATCTGGCTTTGACGGCACAGATAAAAGCATTTCGAACTCTTTTGTTGAACTTCCTTGAATACAGAAAATTAATTGTCAAAAGAATGAAGTTAACTCTGTTGTATTTCAACCCATGGTCAAGTTGAATTGTGCCATGCTGCATTCCAGTAATGATTTGATGGTTAAGTGTTTGTGAGTGCTGGTGGAATTTTACAACGCCAGGCTCTAGACTAGACCAACTTCACGTGAATCTATATGTTGTGATGTGAATAATAGCACATTTCTCATTGTATGCACTTAAAACCAATTGATTTTTAATTATGAACAAAGTAATAAACAAAATTTTTATTCATTGAAGTTATTTAAGTATTTCAAATAATTCTTAAAAAAAGAACATTGTATACTCATTTTGCTGTTGGTATTTGTTACTAATAAGTTAAAATAAACTATTATTATTTTGATGAACATTATCGACTCATTTATTATCAATAGTTTTGAAAATACAAAATCAATATTTACTGCTAAAAAATTTCATAAAATTATTTTTTACGAATATTTATGCTAAATTAAGTTTTGATATTATTCCTGCACATTATCATCTAAACAAGTCCATTGGATCTGACATTTTCACCATACAAAATACATTTCATCAAATTCGTTTGGTGCAATGTTATTGACGCAGGTTCCTACATTCCGAAAACGTCCAACAATGTTTCTGTCTTAAGTTATTATTAAAACATCATAACAGAATGATAATGCATTAGGGGTTTTCAAAGATTTGGGATTCATTGTACACTTTTTTCTTTGTGTTGTTCTTTCCTTCTTATTTGAATAAAAAATTTTTTAACCCTAACCCTAACCCTGAGAAAATTATCTTCCAACAACTCATTATTTAATTTTTATCAAGAAAGAAGTATAGAAATTGATTGAAAAAAAGTAATTCTAAAAAATTGAGCTAACCTGTTACTTTAAAAAATATTATTAGTAACGTATTTTTAAAGAGATAACAGTTGAGTGGTGGTCGTATACTGAGTTTGTCGCACGCGGAATAAAAAATTGTTTGACGGATAGTAATAAAATTGTCTTAACTCTAGTTAAAACTGAATGTTTACTGTGCGTTGTGTCAAAAATATCATTAAAACGGACGGCTTGTTACGACACGAAGCACAGAATTTTGTGGCAGGTGATAAATACCTGTAAATACTTGTAACAGTTTAGAATAATGAGCACAAATTGTTTCTGAATTACTTTTTTGGACAAGCGTTTTATGCGTACACAATAAATTTTTAAAGAGTTGTTTAAAATACAACAATAACATAGTTTTGTTCTTTTTTCAGTGAAAAATCTAACTTGTTTGTTGAAAAAGAATAGTCGATAACATTTAATAATTGCATTGCTTTGTTATATTTAAGAATTCACTAAATTAACGGTTTATTATTAGCAACGGATTTGTTGATAGTCCTTGTCCTATACGGTGTTGGGGAGTAACGCGTTACTGTAACTTCGTTACAATTTTCGGTAACTAGTAACGTGGCGCGTTACTTTTGGAATAAGTAATGAAGTAACGTAACTTAGTTACTTTTTTTTGAGTAACTGTAACGTTTTTTCTTTACATTTATTTAATTATATTTTTAAAAAATATATTTTCACCGTTTAAAGTTAAATTTTTAATCAAACCAATGCTATTTGCTATTTCGGTCTCATTTATCTTTTTTTGTTATTGAACGCTTGGACCGGTTGATCTACGAATTTTCACATAGAGGAACAGGAATTAAATTGCGACAAGCGTTTCTTAATTTTTTTTTAGCTAAATAGGTTTGTTATTTGATGGATATTATGGCACCCTAATTTGAAAAGTTTTAGCTCATTATTTTACGCGTAAAGAGAGCGATAATGCACAGAACAGTGCGATTGCATCATTAAAACACCGCAAACACGAATTATTTTAAACGAATTACTAGTCAATAACTGGTTAAGTTGTTAGAAAAGTGTTGTTATTTTGTTGTTGATTGACATTGATTGTCAATGAATCTAACTTGTATAATAGCTTACATCTCCACCAGTGTCCCAAGGTAAAAAAACTGTTTTTTAAATTTAATTCTGCCCTACCGTCAAGTGCACCAGTTGAAAGACTTTTCAGCATAGGTGGTCAGATTTTCACTTCTTGACGAAATTGCTTTAGTGTAGACAAGTTTGAAGAACAGCTTTTTTTAAGAGCCAATAAAGCAATTTGAATTTTATTTTCTAGTGATTTTTTGCAATTTTTTGGATATAGTGTGTTAAACAACTTTTTGTGTTTTTTTAAAAGTTAAAGTACATCAATTTTGAGTGCCACTTATTACATGAAAGAACAGACCAGCGACCTTTTTTACAATGTTAGCAGCTCGCAGATAAGACTAGCAAATGCGGTGTTAATGGCGATGATGGCAATACTGGGCAAACACGTCTCAGAATAAAAGTAACTGCAAAGGAACTAGTTACATTTTTTAATAATTTGTAACTGTAACCAATTACATTTGAAAATCTGTAACTTGTAAGTGTAACTAGTTACATTTTCAAAGTAACTTCCCCAACACTGGTCCTATACACCAGTTGGACAACTTGTAAATTGTACTTGGGTATTGGTGGTATAGCGATGTCAAATGATTTTAATTTCAAACATACACACATACTTACATCATACAAGAAAGAAAAAAACATTGCGCATGTTGATATCTAGTTTTGACTCAGAATAAATAACTTTGCAATTGAATTAAATTTTGCTTTTTATACAAAAGTATCTTAGGAATCATAGAGTTTGTAGATCATGGTAAAAGGCAGGTTGTAGATTCAAGGTAAAAGGCAGGTTCTATCAAGAATGTAATTGGTAGTAGATTCTCTTGGAACGAGACTGCTTTCTTCGGCAGTTCTATCCAGCATGCCAACCTGGACCCAGCAGTGAGGACTTGTAGTCGGGTCAAAGTCCACAATGTTGCACACTTCTATGCCAATGCAGTACACCAAGCATCCATCGAGTGTGTTGAACCAAACGTGTTTCAATCCAAGAAAATGAAAACCGGGCCTTGACTCAAAACACTTTTTCCCTTTCAATGAAACAAAAAAACAATTAAAACAATACCGTGAATTGTTTGATTGAGCATAACACAAACAAAAAACCTCATATCGCATAAAGTTGATTATTGTGCTCGTACAAAATTAAAAACGGTTTAAAAAAAGTTATATCAACCAAAGATAAAACCAAATTTAAAAAACAAACTATTGTTTACCGTTTATCTACTAATCGACAATTTTTGTAACATTATAGTAAACATTTCGTAAAAACAGTAATATCAGAATTGCCTATACACGTCGATTTTTGCTTTAAATTAATTCACCTGTTCTTCCTCTTCAAAAGCTAAACTAAACGAACCATATTTTGATTTCATTTATTTTCCTTATAACAAACCCACGAGCTACTAAGGCCATCCAAAAAACATAAAAACTTGATATAAAGATGGTTTTTTGGCACTAACTACACTAACAGTATTTATTTCATTGTAAGATTTTTTGAATATTTATGCTTTACTTATTAACAATTGATTTGAGATAAGCATATTTTTAGACTACTTTGTAACAATTTCGCTCAACTTATTATCATTTCGCCCTATAAGAAGGTCATTTTGTTCAATAACTTCACATGTGATAATTACTTAACTACCGTTATAGTATTAATTTCAATAAAAGTCATATAGTTAAACCATTTAATTGTGATAATGAATACTAATTATTTTATTGTTTTGACAAACCTGATAAAAGGCTTTCCCTATCCATTTCATAGCTGATTACCGAATCGACTGGTACAAGATCATCGGCAGTTGGAAGATCGTTCTCATCTGTCTGCATCCAGCATGGAGGATAAGTTCTAACGTTGAATTCAATAAAAGTACAATTCGGTACTCGCACGCATTGATACAAACAGTTCTCCAACGTGTCTCTCGCTGTTTGCTGTAAACCTGGTAAACTCATGCCGACTCTTTTTGTCCAAACTGTATCATCTATGATTAAAAAAATAATATTGAACATTGTTTTATTCTTTATTATTACAGTTTTATTAAATTGTCTGTTTATTTCAAAACTAATTTATTATTACCCGCTTTCATAGCCCAAACACGAAGAATGGTTAAGAAAATTATCTTCCAACAACTCATTGTTTACGTTTTGCCAAGAAAGAAATCAAGAAATATTAAAATTAAAAGAACAATAATAATTAACAAAAATTAAGCTAGCCTGAAAACTTGAAAAACCTACTATTAGCAATGTATTTTTATAGAGATCTCAGATGAGTGATGGTCGTAATGGTTTTGTCGCACGTGGGTTAGAAATAACTAACTAAGTATTTCTAACCGGACGAAATTGATTAACGGAGAGTAATGAAGTTGTTTTTCGTTCTAGTTAAAACTGAATGTTCACTGTGCGTTGTGTCAAAATGTCATTAAAACGGACGGCTTGTTACGACACGACGCACGGAATTTCCTGAAAGGTGATAAATACCTGTCACAATTTGCAGACTAATGAACACAAATTGTTTTTGAGTTATTGTTTTTTGAACAAGTGTTACATGCGTACACACTAAGCCTTCAACTGGTTGTTTACAATACTAAACAGCCGCAATTATCTTGTTTTTTTTTATTCTGCAGTTGGATTTGTTTTTGGCTCTATGTTGTTCTTTATTTTAAATTTATTATCAACTAGTAATATAGTCACTAGTAATCTCATTTACTGGTAATGTTAATCTCTATAAAATATTTTTCAGAACACACAGCTGATTAATGAAAGTATTTATTCTGTACCAAGTGGAATGTTTGACTTACAATAAAATTGCTTTCATTATCTGTAAATTTCAAGTTTACTGTGCACATGACAGAACTGGTTTTTCAAAATATCATTTAAACAAACAGTTTATTACGTCACGTCAAGCAGAATTCTTCAAAAAGCATTAAAATATTTGTTTAGAAAAAACAACTTTTAGAACGTACTCTGTAGTTTTTGTTTTTAAAAAAAAATTGTGGAATTTTTGGGAATAAACATGTTCCTCTTAAATGACGACTTAGGATTCATGTAGTGTTTTTATTTTAACACTTTTCTAAAACTTTTTTAATTTCTATTTTTCCAAAAACAAATTTTTTAATTTTTTTTGAAGAAACCTATTGCCCTTTTCTCATATAACGTTTCTGGATTCTTATATTTTTTCAAAAATACTTTTATGTAAAAAATTAATTAAGAATTTTTTTTTGAGAGGGGGTCTTTCCTGCCATTCCCCGCCTAAACTACACATTTTAAATACAAAATTTGTATAATTCACACATAGAAATATCAGAATAAACTAATAAAAACGTGGTAAAAAGTGTAAACAGTTTTGTAATACGACGTTTAATACATTGTAGAAATAGCATTGATTTTTCGGAACAAATTTTACGTGCTCACCATATCGTCTGAGTACAGTTCCATGCCGTTCGAAAATGACTAGAAAACAAAAGTAATGTCAAAAATGATTATTATAATTATAATTTAACTTAATTATATATTTCTGCAATTATTTTGCAATTTCATTTTTGTCTTTACGATTATGAAATTTTTTGCTTTTCATAGTATTGTGCTTTTGTTTGCTACTACTGGACAAATAGTAATAAGTACATAAAATTAGTGTTACTTCATGAAACACTTATCAAAAACTACTGAAAACACATTTGACATTGCCATTGTTCTAGTTTTGATTGCAATTAGATTTAACCTTCTATTGTAACGGAAAATGTACAGTCTTCAGGTAATGCCAAAACATTGAAACAAAACACCTTCAAAGTTATTGAGTTTGTTGTCATTAATCATCTTTACAATAAGGAAAAGTAGTAAATCACGCAATGCAGTAAAACAATCTCAGTTTAATATAATCAGCTAATTTCTGTTTGTTTTTATACAACAAAACAAAATTGTCACGCACAATGGTCTGTGTGATTGATAATCTTTTCCATACCAAACTGAAAATCAAAAAGTTTGATCGAAAACGTGAAAGATTAAATAATTACTATATATATTCAGCATTGCTTAAGCAATTTCAGTTTCTTCTATACAATGATGAATTTGTTAGTTTTCCTAAGTGTTGTGCTCTTGTTTGCTACTACTGGACAGATAGTAGTAAGTACACAAAATGAATTTTATTTCATGAAATGTCGCTACCACGACGACAGTATCAAGAACTTGTGTCGTACTCTGTCTTCAAATTATATCTTGAAAAAAACTAGAAGTGAAAGAGAATGTTCTCGTCATTGTGTTATGCAGAACAGCGGCAACTATGTGAAGTTCAATCCTACAAATTTTTCTTCTTCTTTCAATTTGAGTTTCATTGGTAGTTGGCAGCTTATAGATTACAACCTATTCTCATTCAACTTATCATTTCTTCCTGGTTTTGTACCTGTGTCGGGAAGTAACTCATTCTGTACTGGATTCAATTTTAAAGGTCCTTCAGGTTCTTGCGAGATTTTTGATTCTTTTTTTCTTGGTTCAAACGTTTTAAAAGCAAGAAATGAGAACTGCAGCTATCATGAGGTGATTTGCAGTATTTTTAATGAGAATTTTTCCTACTGAAAGTTCAACAATTATATTATGCCCCTTGAATAAAGCAATTTGTTTTAATGAATTTAAATTATTTGATATTTTAAATACAGGCTATTCCATCTCAAATGCAGATGTGCTACTTTGGAGGTGATTGAAAGTTTACAAGTTTAATGTTTTTAAATTTTTATGATTTTTCATTTAGAAACCATTTTTCATAACAGAATTTAGCTGAAACGTATTGAAAAAATTTGGATAAAATTAATTTATTCATAAATTTTTCAAGATTTAATTGTTAGCATTTTTTTTATCATCTTTTCTTTTTTTAAAATAATTATCATATTTTAAGTTCTAGATTAACTTGTAATGCCTATCTTATACAATAAACAAGTTTAGCCACTATTATCTTCAATAAACTCTTTTACAAATTATCCTAACCTATAAGTAAATAATTATATAACACTAGTTAAATTTAAATTAATATTTAATTGCAATTTTCCATTTTTTAGTGTTTTTAAACTGCTATCTAACGAATTAATGAAAAACTAATGTGCCGTTAAATTTTAAATTATTATTTGTATGTATGTAATTTAGGCAGCTACCGACTGTAAGGAAAACGTCAGCCAACAAAGTATATACAATCTATCGGGGAAAATGATTTTTGTAAAAAAACACTGTTACAGGTTCAACACTTAGTGACATAATAAGCTAATGAAAAATTAAGAGCTATGCATATTTCCTTATATTATTACAATATGTAAACTCCGCCTCACTAATTGCGAGCCAGTCCCATGCCTGGATAATGTCAACTGTACTGTCTCCTTTTCAACACTAATTTTTCTGGCTGCATCATCGAAGCGTTTCAATTGATTGCAAACAGACTATAAAGTCTAATGCTTACTATTGGCAAGATATCATCAACTTTATTGTACCTTCATACAATATATGATTATAGTTTTTTACATTTGCTTTTGAGACAAGCTTAAATGCGAAGTAAAAATTGCTTGTGGGCTGGGGGGGTTTGACCCCCCTAAACACATTACCGACCCCTCTTAAGAAAATCAAAACATTACACTGCGGGGTCGGGTTTTGACCCCGCCTGACCCCCCTAGGTTATCCTCATGCTTGTATATATATTAATATATATATATTAATATATATATATATATATATATATATATATATATATATATATATATATATATATATATATATATATATTAAAATATATATACCATGGCATTTACCTTTTTTTCTACAACCTCCGACTTCGACCCCCCCTGGAAAAATTGTTGAAATTTTACACTACCTAAAAGTAAAAAAAATACGACTAAGCCAGTACCCGTTGATACTTTACCTTGATCAAAGCCTCCATCCATTCAGTGTATATCCTACCCGACCCATATTCGTAAAATTTGTGTTGTCCAGGAGAACCCGCGGGTAAGGGTATACCCGCCCGGCATTTCCCTTATGTTAAAATGGTAAAAAAACAATAAAATTACTAATATATTTTTAATTTTGCTATTAAATAATATGTTGAATAATGCTCAGTTAATTAGGCCCTGTTGTGTCGTCTACAGTCATTAATGCAATGAACGGCCTCATCATTAAAATAAAACTAAATTAATAGTAAACATAGTTTTGATGAATATTAGACTTATTCAAAAGTATTCAGAGACTGTGGAGATATACCAGCAACTGACCCGGAAGACAGTGGTGTTTATTGGATCAATGTAAATGGATTATCCGTTCCCGTATACTGTGAGATATCATCAACGGGGACCAAATATACGGTAAACATTTTGATTAAGATTTCAGTTGAACAAAATTGAGCAAAAATTATTTTTTTCCTACGTAAAAAAAGATCATGCAACGTCGCTTGGATGGTTCAATCAATTTCTACAGAAATTGGACGGTTTATGCCAAAGGGTTTGGAAATTTAAAAGGAGAATATTGGATAGGTTTAAGATAATTTTTTAAATATGTTGAATTATTATGCATTCAAAAATAAATTGGCAAGTTTTTGATAATTAAGTAATTTTCTAATCAGGAAATGACATGCTGCATAAATTAACGTCAACATTCGTTTATAATTTACGTGTTGAACTTGAATCTTACGATGGAATAAAAGTATGGGCTGAATACACCACTTTCAGTGTGGGCAGCCTCTCCAGCAAGTATGTCCTTAGCGTTGGCGGATATTCGGGTACTGCAGGCAAGTTCCGTTTGTTAGTTTGCGTTGTGGGTAGTTGTTCAACGGGGAGTCGCATAGCTAAGGTTTTTGGCGCCCAAAGACAATGCGCCCCTACAACTTTCCATGTGTTTTTAACTTTGCTTCCAAAAAAACCTGATACCGTGAAAGGGGGTATCACGACTTTCACTCTAGTAAACGTCACAACCGTTGGAGAATGTTTGAACTGGGAGGTTAAAATAATGTCTAACTCTATCAAAAGAATAAATAAATTAAATAATAGATACTATAATTGCGAGGTTCAAAAAACGTCTAATTCTGTCAAAACAATAATAGATACTTTAATTAAAGAACAGATAGTATAATTGCATGGTTTTTCTGTACATGCCTATGCAGATGACTTGCAATTGTATGACCACAGTTCTGTGGCAAATTGTGGCACTCTTGTGTCACGCCTGTCATCTTGTGTAGAAGATATAAAAAATTGGATGACATCAAACAGACTTTGTCTAAACACTGCCAAAACTGAAATCATCTGGCTCGGAACTTCTGGAAGAGTGAAAAAATATCCAGCTGGACCACTACTGATTGCTGGGTCAAAGATAGACATCTCTTCTACTGTACGTGACCTTGGTGTCATAATCAGTTCTGACCTCTCTTTTCACCCACATGTTGCAAATATCGTACGGCTTTGCCAATACCACCTTAGGCAGATACGCATCCTCAGAAGATCTCTTACACCTGGCTCGGTGCACACTCTTGTTCGAGCATTAATTCACTCTCGTTTGGACTTCTGCAATGCCATCCTAGCAAACTCTAAAACTTATCTATTCACGCAACTTCAATCTGTACTCCGCTCAGCTGCAAGGATCATTCTCCGGGTGCCAAAATCAGCCAGTGTCACTGACCTCATCCGAAATCGACTTCACTGGCTGCCTGTTAAGATTAGGGTTCTTTTTAAATTGAACGTGCTCACTTTCAAGAGTCTTCGTGGACAGGCTCCAGTCTACCTCTCGGAGGCTATCGGCAAACCATTGATTAATGATACAAGAAGCTCTCTTCGCTCAGCCGCGCTTCAACATCTGCTGGTGCCAAGAATAAAAACATCAATAGGCCGGAGAGGTTTCTTTTTCTCTGCTCC
This sequence comes from Erpobdella octoculata, assembly GCA_963978895.1. NCBI lineage: Eukaryota > Metazoa > Annelida > Clitellata > Hirudinida > Erpobdellidae > Erpobdella > Erpobdella octoculata. The sequence goes on along the minus strand of OZ022243.1, from coordinate 3,625,570 downwards.
AACTGCCTGGAACAACTTGCCAATTCAACTTCGAAGCTGTGAAAGCTCCCTCCATACTTTCAAAGCATCTTTGAAAACTGTACTTTTTCAATAATTAATTATTTTTTACTGTTATTTTATTTTCATTTTACTTTTTTTTAATTCTTTATTAAACGAACGGCGCAGCGCATTTGTGAAGCGCCTGCGCTTGAATTTGCGCGATACAAATAAACAGAGAATAGAATAGCAGTTAAACGTCCCTAACACGAGAATATATCAAACTGCTATACGACAAAGTTTCACACGTCTAAGCTCTACAAAAAGACGCAATTTTGTTTTTAAATGTTCGAATCGATAGGATTCATCTACAAATTTGAACAACCGCAGGCTACCGTGTAAAACCTTCAAATTTGATTGGTTCGAGGCATCACGTGATACAGGCTAACAAGCTTATAACGAGTCTAGCAATTTATTATACATTCAAAATTATGTAGAATAACCAATATTGAATTGCCTACAAATAGATGTACAAAACTTAACAAATGAAACTTATTTCGGAGATTTTGAAAACAAATTAATTTTTGTAAGTTTTTATTAATTTTGAAATTTTTTACTATTTAAGTCTTTTTTTCAATCAGTTGCTTCAATGTCGTTTATTTTTTTTATATATTTTATTTAACATTATTAAGATTGTCTGTCGCGTATTGTTCATAATTATCTGGTGCCAGGTAGCCAGGTATACGTGCCTTACATAAACAGAGCCATCTTTAAAGATAGGCTCATCCTATATACTATTCTAAACATATAGAATAACCATGACAACTGCACGCACTTATAAAAAAACACACGTAGCTATATAGCTACGTAGCTATAATACAACGAGGATTTGCATGCATGCTGTGTTTCAGACACGGACGTGTCAGGGGGTATTTTACCTCTTCCCAAAAAACCTGATGATTGGGGGGAGGAGGTAATTGGCTTATAAATCAATTAAATATGCAAAATTTCGAACTTTTCAAATTTTTTGTGTCTGGATTGGTTCTAGAGAGTTTAAAGACTAATCTTTATAATAAAAAACTATTTCAGTTTATAAAATTTACAGGTGATGGTTTAGCTATTCACAATGGCTTTCGATTTAGTACCTTTGATAGCGATAACGATTGGATGTCAGTCAATTGTGCTTCAACTTATAAGGGTGCTTGGTGGTACAAAGCTTGCTACCATGCTAATCTTAATGGGCTGTACTTGGAACAACATTTTACACCTGCAGGACAAGGAATCACCTGGGCACCGTTTAGAGGACTTTCTGAATCAATGAAATCTTGTAAAATGATGCTGTACAGGGGTTGAAACTCATTCATTTTTCAAATCTTTTGATTGCTTGATTGCTTGTGAACAAACTCTAAAAGTTATATTTAACACATTTTTTGTTATCAAATCAAACTGAAAACTTTGAATATATACTTTTTTGTTATGACAATGTGTTTCTATGAAGTTAATTTTTTTACTATTTGTTTAAAAACATTGTTTTATCTCTGTTTAAACTTTTAAAAAAATACAAACTATGTGTTTTGATTTGGTTAGTTTATGCTTTAATGCCTATTTTTTAAACTAATTGTTGTATTGTTCCGATAACAAAATAATTTCATAAAAGGTTTTTCGTGGGTGTATAGTATTGTACACAATGTTTCACTTCTTTCGCAAACATATTACTTGTAACAAGGCAAGGACATTAAAGTAACACAACAACAAAATTATTGGGGACTCTAGAAAACGTTAAAAAAACAAAGCAGTGCTAGAAGCCGACTTAATTTCCAGGAAATAAAAATTTGATTTTGTAAAAATGGCGCTCAAAATGTCAGAAAAATATACAACAGGTGAACAACAACTGAATGCGGTTCAATGCCCAATAGGGTGGATTGAAGTTACATAGAAAAAATTTGTTTTTTAAATTTGAATTCTAATAGTGGCTAAAAGTTGCCATATGATGTCATTAATAAATATATATATATATATATATATATATATATATATATATATATATATATATATATATATATATATATATATATATATATATATATATATATATATATATATATATATATATATATATATATATATATATATATATATATATATATATATATATAATTATAAATATATATATATATAATTATAGACGGTGATGCCTTAAATGAGTGCATCTTTAAAAATACAAGTGTTTTACGACAATAACAGGGTTTTAAGTTTTATATTAATTTAGTAGTATTCCGAGACTGCGGAGATATAACAGCAACTGATCCGGAAGACAGTGGTGTTTATTGGATCAATGTAAATGGATTATCCGTTCCCGTATATTGTGAGATATCATCAACAGGGACCAAATATACGTAAACATTTTGTTTATTTTTTCATAGATGAGGTATTTTAATTCAATTAATTTTATATTGGTCAACACGTCTTAAAGATATTCCAACGTCGCTTGGACGGTTCAACTGATTTCTACAGAAATTGGACAGCTTACGCCAAAGGTTTTGGAAAAATTATAGGAGAATATTGGATAGGTTCAGATAATGTTTTTACAAGAAATATTTTTCAAAGAACAATAATAATTAACAAAAATTAAGCTAGCCTGAAAACTTGAAAAAACCTACTATTAGCAATATATTTTTATAGAGATCACAGATGGTCGTATTGGTTTTGCCGCACGTTGGTTAGAAATAATTAACTGAATATTTCTAATCCGACACAATTTTTCAGTTTGACTTGTTTTCGGTTGCATAAATTTGAATGACTCTAGGATATTATATGACTTGGTGCAAAATAAGTGCATGCTTTCAATAATGCGATGTACTCTCTTGACTTTATTTTCTACAATTTTCTGTTCATCATTGTAACGAAGTTCTGGTTTTAAAAACAAAAAATGTATTTGTAAATAAAGGAAAGTTTGTTATAATCTGAATGAAAATAATTTTAAAGGTTTAAAAAAAAACAAATAATTTCTTTAATAAAACATAGTCCAACAAGTGAATGTTAAAAGATGTTTTTTTAAACAGTGTTCTTAAACTTACAGGGAAAGAGGGATAGTTATAAATACATTTTTATAAAAATTTCTAAATTTCTCCATATTTGTTTTTCAAAAATTGTTTTTTATAAAATCTTAAATTTAGAACTTTTTCCGTGTTTTTTTTCATACACTTTTCTACTAAAACAAATTTGCAAAATATTTAGAGAAGATCCTCCCTTTTTCAAATTACGACTCAGTATTCAGTATTGTTTTAATTTTCTAAATTTTCTAAAACTTCTTTCATTTCTATTTTGAAATTTTTTATGCTCATCTGCAACTTTTCATTTCCTAAGAGGTTTTGAGAAAAACATGACGGAAGCTAGGTGAAAAGAACGAAATATTTAATGATATAATAATAGTTTAATTAATGACTAGCTGGGAACCCGGCGTTGTCTGGACTTTTTTAATGAATACATAATGATTGTTTTAATTTGCTAGTTCTAAAAATTTTAAACGTTTTATTAATTTAGGAAAAACAGTAAATTTTAGAAAAATAACTTTTAAAATTATTTGCCAAAAAGAGTAAAAACCTGAAAGAAACAAAACAACAGCTAAAAAGAAAAAAACATTTAAATTAAAGAATGTTTTCAACTACATTTTAAAATTATTTCAAACAACCTGATTTTAATTTTCTTTGTTATTGCTATGGCGGAACGCACTCGCATTAAACTTTGATATCAAGTATGGGGGCACAAAATATCATCCAGCAGACCACAATTGGCCCGAGGGTCGCGTGTTTGAAACCACTGCTATTTTGTTACTTCCTGGGCATTTTTGTGCAACAAGAAATAATCCCCCAAATGAAAACTAATGTAAATAAAAAAAAAACATTAATTAACAAATTGAGCTATTTGTTTAGTACTCGGAACTGCATGAGCATTGACAAAGGTAAAAGATACATGAGTTTTTACATTAAAATAAAACGCTATTATCATTCAACCGATGCGGAGCTCTTTTCCATTGTATTTTTTTAGTAATTTCATGCTGCAAAACTAAAACAATGTTTTTTGTTTGATGCTTTTAAACATTATTTTTTCTTTGCCTTAGACCAAAATAGCCCGTTCTATTTTTTGTGAACAAATATGGAGCAAAAGGAAGACATGAAATAATGTTTCCTCGACAAATATTTTGACTTTTTTTTAGTATTTTTTAGTAATTTTTTTCTATATCCAACTGAACTATATTACACAAAAAAACAAGTAAAATTTAAAATTTGTATTTTTGAACTATTTCACACTCGTGATTTCCAAAATTCTTCTTAGAGTTCATCGAGAATTTGTAAGAAACCTGGTTTTTACAGCTTACTTGCTTCAATACTTCATATTAATTTCACCCCTTGGTCTAGCTTGAATGTTTACAAACTTTGAAAATGAAATTTAAATAACTGGCCGTCATCCAATTGAGCTGAAATTTAAAATATAGGCTTGATCTTTATGACAATGCAGTTTATTAAAGTTGAAAAATTTAAAAAAAAATTTTGAAGTAAAAATAATAATTATCTATATTTTAAAACAAATAAAACACAATTATATAGATGTTTACATATATTTTTCAAAAAACGTCGTTTTAAAAGAAAAAATTGCAATAAATGAAAAGCCGGCAGATACTGAAATATAAGGGATTTGTAAAAGAAACCTCGTTTTTTGCGGCTAACTTGTTATTAATTGTTATTAAGACCTTTTCAAACAAAACAAACGATATAAATTATCAAGATTTAAAAGCAATTTAACATCAACACGAAAGAAGATCTATATATGCAAACTATGAAAACACGTAGGTCGTCATCACCAAAGATAACGTCCAGGTATGCGGACTTTTCATCAAAGGACGATTCATCAAGGGACTGTTCATCAAGGACTATTCATCAAGGGACTATTCATCAAGAGACTATTCATCAAAGGACTATTCATCAAGAGGACGGTTCATCATAAGGACTGTTCATCTAAAGTCTATTCATCAAGAGGACTATTCATCAAATTTTGAAGCCACTCTTCAACAACCTTTATCAATATATACCCAAGATATTTTCAGCGTAAAATAATTTGATGTATTTTTAAAAGACAGTTCTTCATCTTTGATAAAATAAATTTTAAACGTATCAGTAATTTAAAAAAAATAGTGATGGCAACCAGGGTTGTTAAGAGCGGTGCTATTGGCTAACAAGATCGTTGATGGCAGCGCCGCTACAATTTTTAGCTGTTCTCGGCACTATTCGCTACCGCTACTTTTATTAAAAAAAAATAAGTTTTTATATCAATTAAATGATTTCCAATGTATTTAGTTTTTATTTGAAGTATGCATGAAATCTGAGTCTGGTTGATTTATCGACGAGCGTAAGCGTCTCTTTGAAATTACCTTTCCTGACCTCGCTAAAACGAGCGTGTGCTTCTCTTTGAAGTTTGGCAGAAGTGGTAGACCGGGTGTTAGTGATTTTTTTAGGTGTATGGTATCTGGCTGTTTGAGTGTGTATAAACCTACAGTTTGTGCGAACAGTTGAAGGCAGTTTTTTTTAAACTTTTTATTCAATTGTTTTTTGATCGTTTGATCTTAAGATCTTCACGTTATTTCTTGTCCAGTTGTTTTATTTACTGTATGTGACAAATAAAATTGCTGTATATTACAACCATGTCTTCTACAAACTTGTTGATTGCTCGAGGCATAAGTCTTTGAAGCGTGGCCCCTTGGGGTTAAACGAACGATGCCAGATTTGACATAGCGGGCATGCATGATGCTTTGATGTGTTTGTTGCCTTTGGTGAATGTGTACATATGCGGTTTACGAAAACCGCCAAATTTAGTTTTGCTGGTGCTGTGACCGGGAGCGGGAAAGCGATCGGGAGCGGTAAGGCAAGCGGGAAAAGAGAGCGACCGGGAGCGTGAGAGCAAGCGAGAAAAACGATCGAAAAGCCTCTAAAAACCCCGGGCAACGCCGGTTACCCCGCTAGTTCTTTTATAAAGTATAAAGTATTTGGATACAAGCACAGTAGCACTGAAAAATTGATATAAATTACTCCACGATTTGGTAACATATTTTGGTTGAAAATAACATCTTAAACAATTTTATTAACTTTTTTGATGAATAGTCCGCTGGATGAATAGACATTAGATGAACAGTCCTTATGATGAACCGTCCTCTTGATGAATAGTCCTTTGATGAATAGTCCTTTGATGAATAGTCCCTTGATGAATAGTCCTTGATGAACAGTCCTTTGATGAATCGTCCTTTGATGAACAGTCCTAGAATCAACGTCCAATCTCATAGAAACAACTTTGCATGCTTTTGATTTTGTTTACCGCTATGTTGGTTGGCGTGGCAGAGTTTTAGTCTTGAATTCAAAAGCTTCACGGCTGGATGGACTCACCCCCGCTGCCTAGTAGCCTATGTTATCGGAAAACTTAGCGGGTGAAATCGTTTCTTCCCGTGGGCTATGTAAAAGATCAGCGCCGCTATAAATTACAAAATTTCTTTTCGTTTTTACATTTCACAATTCCTCGGGATTTAAAAATGATTGCTGACAGAAAAATCTTGTCAAACACAAACTCAAATTATGCTTATCAATAGGCATGTTTTGAAACGGAAGTAAGTTGCTAAATATTTGGTTGTAGATGATAGGAATGTCCATGTTTTATCATTCTGCCGGTACAATTATATGTTTTGATTCAACCAGCGGTGAATCCAGAAGGGGCCCATGGGGCCCGACCCCCTTAAATTATCTATCTGAAAATCTATCAAGCTTTTTACTTGCAGCTCAAGACATTTTTTCTTCTTTAGAAAGTTAAACCTGCGTGTGGTGTTCCTCGCATACATTTCAGATGTTTTTGTTTTGGCTGTTCAACGTGGTTTCAATATTCATGGTTATGCTGATGACCTAAAGATCTACGATCATTGTGGCATTGAAAATATTGGTCTTTTTGCAGAGAGATTAGACGGTTGTGTTTTGGAGTTAATGGAATGGATAAAACGTAATCGATTAAAATTAAACGCTTCCAAGATAGAGATCATTCTACTGGAATTCTCTAGACGTCTGATGCACTGCTCCTTCAACGAGATCAGTATAGCTGGAAACATCATCCATCTTCTCGACAGGGTTCGCAATCTTGTGGTCAACATAAATTCGAACTGACGGTCAGTGAGCACGTAGCGAAATTTGTCAACCCTAACTACTACCATCTACGACAGATGAGGCCAGTTTGCAAATCCCTAACGATCGATTCTTTGCATGCATTTGCTTGCGCTTTGATCTTGTCTAGACTTGATTATTGTAATGGTCTACTCAGTCGAATATCGGATCTGTTAATAAGGCGGCTCGATGGTGTCATGCGTGCCACGGCTAGGCTGATTCTCCGATTGCCTCGATACGGTCATGTCACGAGGGCGATACACGACCGACTAAATTGGCTGAACATGCAGGCGTGTATCGATTTAAAGTTGTCTCTCACAGCACACCGATGTCTCCATGGTCTTGTGCCGTCACACTTCTCTGATCTGTGCATCCCGATGACTCAGCTTCCTGGCCGATCTCACCTTCGGCATCTTAGGGTCAATATCTTGTTCCCTCCTGTAAAACAAAAACATTCGGACCGAGGGCCTTCGTAGTTTCCTGTCCAACCACCTGGAACGATTGAACTTACTGATCCGGCGAATGTCGACAGCGTTTTTGTTTGCAGAAAGCTACTTAAAAGTCATTTTTTTCTTCCTACGACGAACGGTTGTTGATTTTTTGTTTTTGATGTGTGTTTCTTTTCGTTCGTTTCTTTTTGGCACTGTCATCTCGTGCTCTGAGAAGTTTCTCTTTTTAGAGAGCACGTTAAATAAATATAACAATAATATTATTATTAAATATATACATATACAAATATTTATATATAGTATTTATTATTTATAAATATATATATACATATATAATTTTTTTATTGTTCTACTCCGGCTCCTTTTGTGAAAAATTACTTTTTCCATTTTCCCACTGAATAGCAAGAAATATTTTACGCTCGTCATAAATTACTGTTCACGTTTTTGTATGTATAATGCCAAATTGTGTGGAAACGATTACTTAAAACAATTTAGTTTGTGTTAATTTATCATCTCAACAACTTAACAATTAAATTTTTAAATTTATAGTTCATGATAATAGCTAAACTATTATGAGCCTAATTAAAACAACGGGAAATTATTTGAAGACATTCCATAGAAAATATTAAAACTCTTTATGTGATGTCGTCTTTTGTGAGAATTATTTTATGAACGTCAGTTGGTATTGTTTTTCAAAAACTTAAATGCCATGACAAATTATTATGGTTTTGTAAAGAAAATTAATACCATTTTTTTGTTTTGTTAGACTTTTGTTTGTGTTGTGAATATAAGTGGTAGCACTGTAGAGGCTTCGTAGGACATCGGTGAAAGCAGTTATGCTATCATCCTGCCATCGTGGGTTCAAAGCTCAGTCACAGGGAGGCGTAATTCCGCTTAGCAAGATATTCACTCACACTGCTCAGGCCAACTCAGCCTTTCATTTTTCACTGGTCAATAAATGAGTACCAGTTTCATGACTGGGGTGTAAATAGGGTTCGGCACATTCCGATTTCGGATACACGTGTGGGTGTAGCCCCTTAAAGTTATACATTTATTGTATTTACATAAAAAACAAAATGTTCTAAAAAAATGTTTAAAATATAGAAATTGGCTACATATTCACCACTGTTTTTTTGCAATTTTAATTTTTCTATAATGAAACCTTTGATCCACGACAGGAAGTACTTACGAGCTTCCTACATACAGCCATTACAGTTTTAAAACACCTGGTGTAAAGGACTATAAACTATTAAAAAAAAAAGTTTTCCTTTTTTCAATTTGAGTTTCATTGATAGTTGGCAGCGTATAAGTTATGACCTATTCTCGTTCAACTTATTATTTCTTCCTGCTTTTGTACCTGTATCTGAAAGTAACTCATTCTGTACTGGATTTAATTTTAAAGCTCCTTCAGGTTCTAGCGAACTTTTTGATTCTTTTTCTTATGGCTCAAACGTTTCAAAAGCTGGAAATGAAAATTGCAGCTACCATGAAGTGAATAGCAGTGCTTTGTTGAAATTTTCTAAAAAACTGGTTTTTATCTATGAAAATAAAACAAACAATTTTTTATTAGTAAAAGAAAACTTTTTTTATTAGCAAAATAAAACACTTTTTAATGAATAAAAACATTTTTTAATAAAATAAAACATTTTTTAATAAAATAAAACTACTTAATATTTTACGTATAGGTAATTCCATTTCAAATGAAACTGCCATTTCGGAGGTGAATATAAGTGCATTCTTTCAACACGTCACCTCATTGGTAGGTCAGATTCCTTAAAGACTTTAAAAATGCTAACCGTGGACGTGGAACTAATGTTGCTGCGGTCTATTAGATTTGTTATAATAGCTTATACTACTTTACGACAGGTGTTTTGAGACTTAATAAGCACTATATTTAAAATACCAAAGTATTTCATGTCGCGGATCATAATTATATCTTTTTTTATTTCTTCCTTTTTTATCTTTATCCAGACTTAGAACTGGCACCCAATGGCAAGGCTGAGTTGGTTTCTTAAAATAAGATGAAAAAGACCAAAAATAAAATAATAAATATACACATATACATACACATATACAATAATTATTTATATATAACTAGCAGGGAACCGCTCGCTCTCACGTTCCCGTTTTTGCTCGCACTCCCGCTCCCACTCACTTTGTGACCGATCTCAATTTTTTTTATTAACTGACAATGTTGTGTTAAAATGTCATCATCTGTTTGTATTGTCTTTCAAAAATTTAAATGCCACGACAAATTATGATGTTTTTTTTTTGAAGAAAACGGTAAAGCAGCCGGGAGCGAAAAAGCGACCGGTAGCGTGAGAGCAAGCGGGAAGGAAAAAGAAGCGAAAGAAAAACAAAATAACCTCTAAAATCGCGGGAAAACATGCGGGAGAACAAGCGGGAACGAGAGAGCAGACGGGAACGGAGAATGACCGGGATCATAAGAGCAAACGGGAAAACTCCGGACAATGCCGTGTACCTTGCATATATATATATATATATATATATATATATATATATATATATATATATATATATATATATATATATATATATATATATATATATATATATATATATATATATATAGCATTGCTTTGGCAATTTCAGTTTCTTCTCTACAATGATGAGCTTGTTAGTTCTTCTAAGTGTGTTGCTATTGTTTGCTACTACTGGACAGATAGTAATAAATACACAAAATGAATTTTATTTCATGAAATGTCGTTACCACGACGACAGTATCAAGAACTTGTGTCGTAATCTGTCTTCAAATTATATCTTGAAAAAAACCAGAAGTGAAAGAGAATGTTCTCGACATTGTGCTATGCAGAACAAGGACAACAATGTAAAATTCAATCCTACAAATTTTTCTTCTTCTTTCAATTTGAGTTTCATTAATAGTTGGCAGCGTATAAATTACAACCAATTCTCATTCAACTTATCATTTCTTCCCGGTTTTGTACCTGTGTCGGGAAGTAACTCATTCTGTACTGGATTCAATTTTAAAACTCCTTCAGGTTCTTGCGAGCTTTTTGATTCTTTTTCTTATGGTTCAAATGTTTCTAAAGCAGGAAATGAGAATTGCAACTACCATGAAGTGAGTAGAAGTGTTTTTAATAAGAATTTCAATACTGAAAGTTCAAAAATTATATTATGCCTCTTTAATAAAGCAATTTGTTTTAATGAATTAAATTAATTTGATATTTTACATACAGGCTATTCCATCTCAAATGCAAATGTGCTTCTTTGGAGGTGATTGAAAGTTTTAAAGTTTAATGTTTTTTAATTTTTATGATGTTTCATTTGGAAACAATTTTTCATAACAGAATTTAGCTGAAACGTATTGAAAAAATTTTGATAAAACTATTTTATTCATACGCTTTTCAAGATTTAATTGTTAGCATTTTTTATCATCTTTTCTTTTTAAAATAATTATCATATTTTGAGTTCTAGATTAACTTGTGATTTTTATCTTATACAATTAACAGGTTTAGCCACTATTATCTTCAATAAACTCTTTTAAAAATTATCCTAACGTATGAGTAAATAATTATATAACAATAGTTAGTTCTATGGTGACTGAAGCGCCCGTTAAATTTAAACTAATATTTAATTGCAATTTTCCTTTTTTTAGTTTTTTCAACTGCTATCTAACGAATTAATGAAAAGCTAATGTGCCGTTAAATTTTAAATTATTATTTGTATGTATGTAATTTAGGCAAGTGAAATTAAAATTAAATAAATTAATTTCTGCTTTATAATTTTTACGTCAGATAGCAAACCTTAGTTCGTTAAACTCTAAATATTATTTAATTATTTTCTGCTCTTTAGTTTTTTTCTACTGCCAACTACCGACTGTAAGGAAAACGTCAGCCAACAAAGTATATACAATCTATCGCGGAAAATGCTTTTTGTAAAAAAACACTGTTACAGGTTCAACACTTTGACATAATAAGCTAGTGAAAAATTAAGAGCTATGCATATTTCCCTATATTATTACAATATGTAAACTCCGCCTCACTAATTGCGAGCCAGTCCCATGCCTGGATAATGCCGACTGTGCTGTCTCTTTTTCAACACTAATTTTTTTAGCTGCATCATCGAAGCATTTCAATTGATTGCAAACAGACTATAAAGTCTAATGCTTACTATTGGCAAGATATCATCAACTTTATTGTACCTTCATAAAATATATGAGACTGAACCGTATCGGCACAGCATACCGTTACGGTCATTTAATAAACTACTTAATTATAGTTTTTTACATTTGCTATTAAGACAAGCTTAAAAGCAAAGTAAAAATTGCTGGGGGGCTGGGGGAATTCGACCCCCCTAAACCCATTACCGACCCCTCCTAAGAAAATCAAAATATTACACTGCGGGGTCGGGTTTTGACCCCGCCTGACCCCCTAGGTTATCCTCATGCTTGTATTTTTAGGTAATACAACCTATTTTTCATTTATACTTTAATGGTTTTTAACAAGCAATTAAAATCATTTTAAATAATGTAAACGAGATTTATAATTATTTGCGTTCTTAATTGCTTAGAGTAATTTAACTTTAAAACGAATTTCTTTACTTTTATGATTGACATTGATATTATATAAAAAAAATATACTTCTGTCATTTTTTTTAATAATTACACTCTTTAAACAATATGATTTTTAAATAAAAAATAAAATTTTTTATCTTAGAAATAGATATAGTGACTTTTTCAGCTAAAGAATTATATTTTAACTTGAATAATTTCTTGTATACAGTTATTAATCAATGACAATGAGAGTTTTGTAACGTTTTTTACAGGGATAGTAAAACATCTTTTTTTAATTTTGTTGAACCCGTTGATACTTTACCCGTGCAAAACCTCCACCCTACCCGACCCGTACTCGTAAAACCTGTCTTGTCCAGGTAGACCCGCGGGTAAGGGTATACCCGCCCGGCATTTCCCTTATGTTAAAATGGTAAAAAAACAATAAAATTACTAATATATTTTTAATTTTGCTATTAAATAATATGCTGAATAATGCTCAGTTAATTAGGTCCTGTTGTGTCGTCTACAGTCAATGATGCAATGAACGACCTCATCATTAAAATAAAACTAAATTAATAGCAAACATAGTTTTGATGAATATTAGACCTATTCAAAAGTATTCAGAGACTGTGGATATATACCAGCAACTGATCCGGAAGACAGTGGTGTTTATTGGATCAACGTAAATGGATTATCCGTTCCCGTATATTGTGAGATATCATCAACGGGGACCAAATATACGGTAAAAATTTTGATTAAAATTTCAGTTGAACAAAATTGAACAAAAATCATTTTTTTCCTACGTAAAAAAAGATCATGCAACGTCGCTTGGATGGTTCAATCAATTTCTACAGAAATTGGACTGTTTATGCCAAAGGGTTTGGAAATTTAAAAGGAGAATATTGGATAGGTTTAAAATAATTTTTTAAATATGTTGAATTATTATGCATTCAATAATAAATTGGCAAGTTTTTGATAATTAAGTAATTTTCAAATCAGGAAATGATATGCTGCATCAATTAACGTCAACATTTGTTTATAATTTACGTGTTGAACTTGAATCTTACGATGGAATAAAGGTCTGGGCTGAATACACCACCTTCAGTGTGGGTGGCCTCTCCAGCAAGTATGTCCTTAGCGTTGGAGGATATTCGGGTACTGCAGGCAAGTTCCGTTTGTTAGTTTGTGTTGTGGGTAGTGGTTCAACGGGGAGTCGCAGAGCTAAGGTTTTTGGCGCCCAAAGATTATGCGCCCCTACAACATCTCATTTGTCTTTGCTTCCAAAAAACCTGATAACCGTGGAGGGGGGTGTATATATGTATATATATATATATATATATATATATATATATATATATATATATATATATATATATAGAATAAGTATATATAGAATAAGTATATAGTAGATAAACAAATTATCGCTCTGTAATCGAAGATGGCCTCTAAACGATTTAGGACCGCATATGGATTGAATAAATCAGCAGGATTCAGACTCACGTGATTTACAACCTATTTCTATCTCCATTGTTCTTTCTACTATCTATATTGAATTGCCTAAAAATGCCGTTCTATTGATACGCTAGAAAGTTTTCAATTACTTGGAAAAATAATTTTAAATGTTCTTTTCATCGGCAAGTAAATTAATTCAATTAATTCGATAAACTACCGCATAATGCGAGCTAAATACTATCGGTAGCGCTTTATTTAGACAAATAGATGTACCAAAACTTAACAAATGAAACTTATTTCAGGGGTTTTGAAAACAAATTATTTTTTGTAAGTTTTTATTAATTTTGAAATTTTGTACTATGCATATCAGCAGCCTCGGTACCTTCTGTATTATTTTTTCAACTGCTTGTCATATCGTATATCGGAAACGAGCGTCATTATCTCACACAACTACAAACATAGATTCTAGGACTGTTCATCAAAGCACAATTCATCAAACTACTGTTCATCAAGCACAATTTATCAAACTACTGTTCATCAAGGACTATTCATCAATGGACTATTCATCAAAGAACTATTTATCAAGAGGACGGTTCATCACAAGGACTGTTCATCTAATGTCTATTCATCCAGCGGACTATTCATCAAAAAGTTAATAAAATTGTTTAAGATGTTATTTTCAACTAAAATATGTTACCAAAATGTGGAGTAATTTATATTAATTGCTATTGTGCTTGCATCAAAATAAATATTTTGATGCAAGCACAGTAGCAATTTATACTTTATGAAAGAACTAGCGGGGTAACCGGCGTTGCCCGGGATTTTTAGAGGTATCTTGATGAATAGTCTCTTGATGAATAGTCCCTTGATGAATAGTCCTTGATGAACAGTCCCTTGATAAATCGTCCTTTGATGAAAAATCCGCATACCCAAACATGGTGGTGTTTCTTAACGGAAACTGGAGGGTTTGCGGTTTAGAAAAACGATTTAGATATAACCATTATTTGTTTTCAGTGTTTCAATAACATACTTTAAAATATAATTTCCATTATCCATTGAAGACAATGCAAAATAGCCATTTGTTAAGACAGAAATTAGTAAAAATACGTTTCTTAAAGCTGTTTTTCATTTTTTCATTTGCTAAAATCGACACCTCTAGTTGTGGTATTAACATTTAAAAAAATGCAGTTAGCAAATTCGACATTAACCTAACAACAACCATATATGGTTTCTAAATCAAGTAAATATGCAAAATTTTTATAACATTTCAAAGTTTGTGTGTCTGGATTGGTTCTAGAAAGTTTAATGACTAACCTTTCTAAACAAAAACTATTTCAGCTTGTAAAATTTGCAGGTGATGGTTTAGCTATTCACAATGGCTATCGATTTAGTACCTTTGATAGCGATAACGACTGGATGTCAGTCAATTGTGCTTTAACTTATAAGGGTGCTTGGTGGTACAAAGCTTGCTACCATGCTAATCTTAATGGGCTGTACTTGGAACAACATTTTACACCTGCAGGACAAGGAATTACCTGGGCACAGTTTAGAGGATTTTCTGAATCAATGAAATCTTGTAAAATGATGCTGTACAGGGGCTGAAACTCATTCATTTTTTAAATCTTTCGATTGCTTAATTGTTTGTGAACACTAATAATTACTAATAATTGACACATTTTTTATTATCCAATCAAACTGAAAACTTTGAATATATACTTTTTTGTTATGACAATGTATTTCTATGAAGTTAATTTTTTTTACTATTTGTTTAAAAACATTGTTTTATCTCTGTTTAAAATTAAAAAAATAAAAATCATGTGATTTGATTTTGTTAGTTTATGCTTTAATGCCTATTTTTATAAATTAATTGTTGTATTGTTCCGATAAGAAAATAATTTCATAAAAGGTTTTTCATGGGTGTACAGTAGTGTACACAATGTTTCATTTCTTTCTTGATGGAAAGAGCCCGCGTTTTCATGTAGGTACAAGGCTTCCTTGATGCTCAAGCGTGCAAAATTATTTTCTCTAAAAAGTATTGAAGTATTGTCATTGTGAAATGTGCATGTGGGTATATAATGATGCAGAGTATTAAAACGTTTTTTTTAATACCATATTCTGGGTGCATGGTGAGCTGTCGAAGAAGACTGATACGAGTGTGTCCTACTATATATGTTTTTAACGTAAAATGCGAAAGCGGGCATTGAATAAAGTTTATAAGACGAGACTGCTGCTGCGTTGCAGGATTGAGAGATATGTCATTTTTATTAACTAAGTTATTAGTTTACAGATTCTGGTAGTAAATAAGCATTTTCAACCTATGCTTGTTAGGTTGACAGAGTACCGCACTCATTTTTTTAATCAACTTAATAGCCCTTTTGTCATTAGGCAGATTCTAAAAAAAATGTGGTACTCTGTTAACCTAACAAGCATTGGTTGAGAATACCTACTAATCTACTGTAAGAAACTGAATACCAGTAATTCGGTTACTAAAACCAACCCGTCATTCAGCCATTTTCTAACCAAATTATCAGTGTCGGTCCATGAAATCATCAAAACTCAACAAAACCAGCTTTTGAACATTTCGATGCCTACATCGTAAGAATATCCCAGAACACACATATGGCACAACAGCATACCGATTAAGGGTTGGGATTGTTTTCTACAGAATAGCGTAGGGCACGCTTGACAAAACTCATTTATCGATTCCTACTATCGTTTCGCATGCGGTCGTCGTTCTGTTATAAAGTGTTTGTCACTTTTATTTGTTTCACTTTGTGCCAACAATTATAGTGATGCAGTTTCAGTTAGTATAATAACTAACAGCATACGCTTATTTAAGCAATCTAATACTGGTGGCCTGTTGAACTAGCTTTAAAAAAACAGTTTTCACTAATACCATAGTGATATTAAACGTTTCTTAAAAATAAACAAACTGAAAAAGTTCTTTTTGGTGAAAATAAATTGAACAAATTTGACAAAACGTTTGACCCGGTGCAAATTTTTATGGGAACAGTACTGTAGAAATTAAAGCAATGTGTAGTTTATTTCAAATGAATCTGGTTAGTGTTTTGAAATTTTTTTCAAATTTTCTCTTTGAGTAAAATATTTAAAGTAAAATATATGTATTACAGATTCTTAGCTAAAAATGTACAAGCGCTATAAACATCATAATCATGATAGAGTTTAAAACATAAGAATTAAATCAAGTTTTTTAAAACTTTAATCACATTTTTTTGAAACGTACATATAATTTTTAAACTCTATTTTATTGCTTTTGTTGAAATTTTAAAATTATTTTTCACAATATTCTAAAACTAACTAAATTTGCTTAAACAAACTATCTATATATATAAAAGAACATGTCCTGACTGACAGATGACTGACTGATAATCAACGCCGAGCTCAAACGCCTCATCCTAGGAACGTAAAATTTGGAACTTATATTACTTTTATAGCGTAAACATCCGCTAAGAAAGGATTTTTTAAAATTTTGCTCCTGAGGGGAAAAAACTAGAAAACAAACTTTTTTCTAAAAAAAAATTTTTTAAATTTGTTTTGAAATTTGGTATATAGATTCTTTTTGAAAAATAAAAAGATACGTGTTTCACCATTTTTTGAAAATTCGGTTTCCCGGACCTCAAATGTGGGTTGGAAAATTGGGTTATTTGGTTTTTAAAGTAGCTTCTACTCAAAAACTGAGTAAAAATTAGTATTTAGTTTCTACTCCAAAAATAATGAAACACGTGTTTTAGCGTTTTTTGAAAATTTGGTTTCCAGGACTTCAAATGTGGGGTGGAAAATAGGGCTAATTGTCTTTTATAGTAACTGCTACTCAAAAACAGTAAATACCACAGATGTAAAAATTATTATTTAGTTTCTTTTCTAAAAATAAAGATATACGTGCTTCACCATTTTTTACAAATTTGGTTTCCCGGACCTCAAATGTGGGTTGGAAAATTGGGTTATTTGGTTTTTAAAGTAGCTTCTACTCAAAAACTGTTAATGTTACAAAAGTAATAATTAGTATTTAGTTTCTACTCTAAAAATAATGATATACGGGTTTCACAATTTATTGAAAATTTGGTTTCCAGGACTTCAAATGTGGGGTGGAAAATAGAGTTATTTGGTTTTTAACTGTAATTGCCACAGATGTAAAAATTAATACTTAGTATCTACTCAAAAAAAAAGATATACGTGTTTCATCATTTTTTGGGTTATTTGGTTTTTAAAGTTGCTGCTACTCAAAAACTGTTAATGCTACAGAAGTAAAAATTAGTATTTAGTTTCTACTCCAAAAATAATGAAATACGTGTTTTAGCATTTTTTGAAAATTTGGTTTCCAGGACCTCAAATGTGGGGTGGAAATAAGGGTTATTTGATTTCAAAATAACTGCTACTCACAAACTGTAAGTGCTACAAATGTAAAAATTAGTATTTTGAAGTTTTGTGCCGGTTAAAAGTCCAGTTTATCATCGGCCGGGCCAAGCCGTTATTTTAGAGTCTTCACACGGGCCAGGACAAACCTTAAATCAAAGTGGGACGGGCCGAGGCTTTTCACTAAGTATATAGATATTTTAGTGATTTTAGGGTCTTCAGTTTGGCCGGGCCAAGCCTGAGGTCAAGGTGGGACGGGCCGAAGTTTTTCATCAAGTATATAGAATTTCTAGGCCTGTAAAAATGGGCCGGGCCTAATTCAGACGGGCTGTGCCGGGCCAGGAGTTTGGGTTTTTAAAACGGGCTGGGCTAATTTGTCGACGGGCCGAGCCGAGACCTAAAAAAATAATCTCTACTATGGATGTACGGTTCAAACTCTCTAATTTCATGCGAGCGAAGCCGCTACGGGCACTGCTAGTAGAAAATAAAAGCGCAAGCACTTTGAAGTAATTGCTTGTGTAATAAAAAAAAGCTAAGAAAAATAATGTTTTTTTGGTAAATATCTAGAAGAATATTTAAATTGACTTGTTGCAAGCAATTAAAAAGTATTTTATGTGCATTTGTAGAACATTCTCTTGAAGCATATCAATGCCAGTTTAAAATCTGCAACGATGTTTGTTGCATATTTGATTTTAATACAAATCGTCAAATGTCAGATGAGAACTGACTTTGAGGAGATGCAATTCAAAAGATGCCATTTTCCAAATGACATAAACACACTGCTGAGTTGCACTTATCAACCAATAGCTGTGGAAACAATGTCATCGAAATTAAAATGTTCAGCTTACTGCGCTTTCCTAAGTCTTGGACAAAATATAACTTTTGACGATCAATTTTTATCTTCTTTCTATCCATTTCAATACACTAACAGTGGAACAAATATTTCCTACAATAACTATACATTTCCACTTCAACGTGTAACTGGATTTCGTCCTCTCGTTGGACAAATGCAAGTTTGTATGGGATTCAACTACCAGAAGTCTACTGGATTGTGTCAGTTGTTTGACGCACCGTGTCCTAAGAGTAGCATCACAAAAATTGTCAACATGGATATTGGAGTTTATCATGGAGTAATAACATTTTCACAATCCTGAATTATAAAATTTTTAGACAAAATTCACAATTTCTTTTCATATTTGCAGTATGTTACAAAATTGAACACATTGTGCTATCTTGGAGGCGAGTTGTTTTAAACGTTTATGTTTTTACACAATAAAAACTTTTAATAGATTTTATGTAAATAAATATATATATAGATATATAAATTTTATGTTTTTATAGACACTGCAGGATTTATTCTTTAAATCTTGTCTGCTTGATGCATTAAGAAACTGAACTTGTGTATGTTAGCCTAATGAGTGCATAAAAAATCAGTTTAAAGTGCCCTCAACTAATACAGGGTTTTAATATCATACTAGTTTTAGTAATCTTATCAGATCTTGAAGAGACCTGAATTACATGTTGCAAAGATACATCATGAACACATTTTAAAATGGATTTTCTATTTATTTTGTAATGAAAGTGGAAATTGCGAATTTTCTAAACTATTCAGAAGGGCAAACACAGAAAACATTTTGTTTACTAATGAAAATCATTATTAATTGTCATTCCATAGGATATGAAAACTGCAACGATATACCAGTCACAGGTCAAGAAAACAGTGGTGTATATTTGGTCGGGATTGATGACCAAACGTACCCTGTCTATTGCCAAATCTCATCGGATAGTGTCAAATATATGGTTAGAAATGCATAACAATTACTACAATGATGTTGTCTAATATGTGGTTAAAAATTTATAACAACTTCTAAAATGATAGTGTTAAATATATGGTTAGTAATGTATAACAACTATTACAATAATTTAAAAAATGAGTTTTTAACTCAGGTTATACAAAGAAGAATCGATGGATCAGTTGATTTTTATAGAGGATGGAAAGATTACGAATATGGATTTGGAAACATCAACGGAGAATATTGGCTAGGTTGGTTACGGTTTTCATTTTTAAATCATTTATATAAACTTCACCGTGTTTGCTTGCTTACTTGCTTGAGCCGCAAGTTTGGTCTCTATGCCTCATAAAAAAACCAACTTCCCGTTATCCAATAAAGTTAAAATTTGGTGGGTTCATTTGTCGCTGCGGATTTTACATTTAATTTAATTTCCAGATTGCTTTGATGAAATATGAGTTAATTTTAAAAGTAAATCAATGAAATCTTTTAAAATTAAAAAAAATTATTTTATGTGAAAAAAACAAACCATCATGTTTTGGTTTTAAAAAAACGAAATTAAATTTTTTTTTAAATGTTTTTTAATAAACTAACTGTTTATTCCATTGTGATTCGGAAATAGCTTATATTTTCAGTCCTCACAATCTAGTTAAAATTTGATGGGTTCATTTGTTGCTGCGGACGTTACATACATTCTATTAAATTTTTGGATTGATTGAGCAACATTTGAGTGAATTATAGAATACAATCACTTATAAATTATAAAGGATTTGAAGAAACGAATTTTTTTACGGTTTTCTTGTTTCTTATTCAATATTCAAGATGTTTGTGCCCAGCATACAGATTTTAGGCCTGTAAAAACGAGCAAGGACGGAGTGGGTCTGAAATTTTGACCTATGAATAAAAACGGGTCGCAAAAAATTGGACTGCGCAGTACTTTTAAATTTACTTTAATTATATTTAAGAATATCATTTTTTATTTTTTTATTTCTTTCTATTTTTTTTATTTTCTCAGTTAGATACTCTCTTTTCCTCCCTTGTATTAACCTCACTTTTCTGACGTCGGTATGTGTAGTAAATCTGCAAGAACCTGATTAACGCCAGTTCGGTCTACTGATAGAACTGAAGTTTGATAAGAACATTTTTTTCTGTGTCAACAGGCGCACAGCCAGAGGAGGGGGGCATAGATTAAAGTCCCCCGCGCCTGTGTAGCTACACATTCAATCAAAATTCGGCTAGCTCTGACTTATTTCCACCGCCTAAATAAGTGTTTTCTCTTTTTGAATTCGTATAACAAATACTAAAGTGCATTTTTCAAGTCTAAAACAACACAAGTAAGATACAATTCAGTTTAATGCAATTAGATATTTGTTGCGTAAACAAATCAGTCGCTACGTCGAATAATTCTTTATAGTTTCGTAGTTTGTTCTATTTGTCCATAAAATTTTGTTTCTTAATAAAATAATAGATTATACAAAGTATTTTTGAAAAGTCTTGTTCGCACGGCTCGTAAACAAACGTAAAAGTTGGTTTCGGTAAAAATGCCTGGGGCAAAAGGTAGAAAAGAGGTTGGACAGGAACGGACGGCACTTGCTGAATTGATGGGGCTCCATTTATGTGAAGGTTGTTTAAAGACGAACGAGGAGTGCATGAAGAGTTTGATAGATGCAAAAAAAGTAGATGAGCCGAAAGAATACCAGTTAATGGGTATAGCAGATGATCTTCGAGCAGTTAAAGAAATTCTGACCAATAACAACAAATTAGCTGAAGCTTTAGAGGACCAGAAAGGTTACCTCCAGGGGTTAGGAAAAAAATTAGATAATCTCAGCAAGGACTCAATTGAAGGACTCAAGGAAAATCAACGGGCAACCAAGGAGTGGTCTAGTTTGTTCAAAGAAAATCAGTTGATGAAAAAAGAGTGGTCAAGCCTGATTAAAGAAAATGTGGAGGTTCTGAAAACAGATGTTGAGGCGGTACAGAGGACTGTGGTGAGTAAAATTGATGTAAACAATGAAAGATTGAAAAGACAAAATAATATTGTGGTTTACAATATGCCTGAGGATGATGATGGTTCAAAAGTCAAGGACAGGGAAACAGTTCTAAAATTATTAAGAGAAGTTACAGACAAAGAGATGGATAATGACATTTTGGAAGTGTTCAGATTGGGAAGGAAAATGGAATCTGCCAGAAAAAACAGACCATTATTAGTCAAGTTTGTGAACCAAAGCACACAGAATGTTGTGCTAGAAAATAGTTTTAGACTGAGGAAAAGTGAAGATTTCAAAATGATAATTCTAAATCAGGATCTTGCAAAAGAGGACAGAGAAGAGTGTAAAAAGTTATTGGAGAATAAAAAGAATGAAGTTGGCCTTAGAGATGATGTAAAAAATTGGGTATTCAGAATAAGAGGGAGACCTGGAAGTTTTAGTGTTTTAACTTTCAGGAAGAAAAATTTATAAAAATGAGCGGTTCAAGCCATAAAGTTAGAAGAAGCAGCATTTATGTTTGCTACACCAATGCAGATTGTCTTTGTAATAAGTTTATGGAGCTGCAGGTGTTCTTGGAGTCTGTTTGTCCTAGTCCAGATATAATAATTATAACAGAAATTAATCCAAAAATTTTAAAGTCTCTCAACAGTTGTCTGAATTTGGTTTGGATGGTTACCAGGTGCTAACTTCAGGTTTTTTCAAAGTGGGTCACAGAGGTATAATGATGTTCTTCAGAGATAATCTTGCAGTTGTGGAGGTGTGCATGACTTCCCCTTTCGAAGAAAAGTTGTGTGCAAAATTGATTATTGAAGGTAAAGCTTTTAACATTCTGTCGGTTTATAGAGGCCCAAACAGCTCTGATGATAATGATAATAAATTTGTTTGTTTATTGAAAGAGTTTGCTGCACTAAAAGGTGATCATCTAGTTTTGGGAGATTTCAATTTTCCTAATATCAATTGGGAGTTAAGAATGTGCTTGGGATCAAAAGAAAAAATTGAAAACAGATTTCTAAAGTTTATTGATGATAGATTTTGGATTCAACATATATCAGAACCTACGAGAACAAGAGAAGGACAAACACCTCATATCTTGGATTTGATTTTAACTTCTAAAGAGAACATAGCAAATGTCGAATATTTTTCACCTTTGGGTGGCAGCGATCATTCAGTTATCGGGTTCAGTGTTGATTTAGAAATGTTAACTTGTGGGGTAAGGCGCAGGTTATGTTACGATCTTGGTGATTTTCAAGGATTGAACGAATCTCTGGCCGGTGTTATGTCTGCAAGGGAGAAGGGTAACTTTTCTTTGGAATCAGAGTGGACGTTTTTTCGCAACACATTGAATTATCTTACTGCGATGTTTGTTCCGACGAAAGGTGCTGGGAAGAAACGAAATTTTCGTATGTCATCTGAGCTGTTGAAGCTTATTCGACTGAAACATCACCTATGGAAGCGGATATATAAATATGGAGAAATTGAAAAACTTTTGTTGTTTAGAAAAATTAGAGATAAAGTAAAGAATGACACAAAACAGTTGAACATTGAGTCTCAAGACAGAATTGCAGAAAGTTACAGTGATAACCCAAAATGCTTCTGGAACTATGTGAGGAAAAAAACTAGAACGCGAGATAAAGTTGGAGTTTTGGACACCGATAGTGGAGATTTGCACGAAAACATTGATAAAGCAAATGCTTTTGCCAAATATTTTTCTTCAGTATATGTTGCAGATGGGGATTTTTGTGGAGAAGGGTTTTGTTGTCCAGGTGTACCTGTGGGTGGCATGCAGGAACTGAAAATAGATGCCTGTGTTGTGTACAAAAAGCTGAAAGAATTAAACAAAAGCAAATCTGCCGGACCGGATGGAATTCATCCGAGAGTTTTGTGGGAAACCAGAGAATCAATTTTCGAATATCTAAGCTACATGTTCGAAAAGTCCATAGAGTCTGGAGAAGTGGTCAACGATTGGAGAACAGGCGACGTGGTCCCCATATATAAAAAGGGTAGCAAAAGTAAAGTAGAGAATTATAGACCAATTACCTTGACTTCTGTCTGTTGCAAAATCCTGGAGTCGATTGTTAAAGACCACATCATGAGTTACTTTTTGCAGAACAATTTATTTACTCGTTGTCAGTATGGTTTTCTCCCTGCAAGATCTACAACTTTGCAGCTCTTGAAGTTTCTGGATAAACTGACAGAGGCTATTGATTTAAATAAGGTTGTTGATGTCTTATATACAGATCTGGAAAAGGCTTTCGATAAAATATCACACAGCAGGCTTCTATATAAATTGGAGCAATATGGGGTTCATAAAAAACTGCTTAGTTGGATCAAAAACTATCTAAAAGGAAGAACCTTTAAAGTCAAAATAAACGATGATACTTCAATGCTACTGCCGGTTTCCAGCGGGGTTCCTCAAGGAAGTGTTTTGGGGCCTTTACTGTTTATTGTCTATATTAATGATATACAGATGGCATGTGAAGACTTTTTTCTATTCGCTGACGATGCAAAGTTTTACCGGGCTATTGAAGGCACTGACGATGTTTCCAAACTGCAAGCAAACATTAACAAAGCAATGGAATGGTTTTGTAGATGGAGAATGAGTGTTAACTTGAATAAATGTTGTCTATTGAGAGTGGGAAGAAAAAAACAAGAGGTAGCCTACAAACTGTTGGATATAGCAGGAGTGAGTCATGAAATACCTATAACAAATAGTGTCTCAGATCTTGGCGTTGTGATTGATGCAAGACTGCAGTTCAAGGAGCACATTGAAAAAAGAGTAAATAAGGCCAACAGCTTGCTGGGTGTAATTGCAAGGAATTTCAAATATTTATCTGAGAGTGCATTTGTGTGCCTTTATAAATCTCTAGTTAGATCTCAGTTGGAATATGCGACCCCGGTCTGGAATCCATATAGGCAGGGCTTAATAAAAGCAATAAAGAAAGTCCAAAGAAGGGCAACAAGACTGGTCCTGTCATGTAAAGGTCTGAGCTACGTAGAAAGACTAAAGAAACTGAAACTGCATTCGTTGGTGTATAGAAGGAGATGGGCAGACCTAATCTTACTCTATGATATGATGTCTGGTCGATTGCGGGAGGAGCATTGCCCTGCTGTGCAACTCTCTAGAGAAGTAAGAACGAGGGGACACGACTTCAAGTTGACCACTACGCTATCACATAAAGACTGCAGAAAGTTCTTTTTCAGTAATAGAGTCGTAGCTGACTGGAACAGTCTGCCGGGAGAAGTTGTGGAAGCGACAAACATTTCTATGTTTAAATCTTTGATAGATAATTATTATGGCGATTTGGTTTTTAACTGCTGATGTTTTCAGTTTTGCTCAGAACTTAGAATAGGTAGAATTTGGACTGTTTTTGTTTGTAATGTCTTTGTTTAATGTGTTTCATTTTTCGGCGAAGGGCTTGCCCGTGCTGAGTTTCAAATAAAAAAAAAATAGATTTTGCTTTTCGACAGTATTTTTAAATGTATAACAGTTTTATTATATAATTTATTTTTTAATATCTTCCTATAGGAAAATAAATTAACATGTCATTCTCGAAAAATAAATATTATTATTTTGTTTCATTATCGGTTTTAACTAATTTCACTTTTCTTTATTCTATCGATGTTTTGTTTTTTCTTTTCGGGCTCTGATGATGACAAACTAACTGTCGAAACGCGTTAGCCCTGTTTATTACTTTAACTTATAAGTTACACCTTTTAGTTTATTTTATAACATTATTGTCTTTTTAATTTTTTTACAAATAAAGGTAAATACGGCTGCACACAAGGAATTCGTTAATAGTCTATCTTTCCAACAACGGACTTCCCTTCGACGTTTTGAGTCTTTGGCGAAAAAATTAACAAATACAAACTGGGCAATTATATTCAATGGAGTTTGCGTATAAGAAAATATCGTACCGCTATATGCAAGAACTAAATATATATATGGATATTGCATATGTTTATTGCATATTTAATTTTATTACAAATTGTGGAATGTCAGATGAGAACTGACTTTGAGGAGATGCAATTCAAGCGATGCCATTTTTCAAATGACACTAGCACACTGCTGAGTTGCACTTATCAACCAATAGCTGTGGAAACAATGTCATCGAAATCAGAATGTTCAGCCTACTGCTCTTTTTTTAGTCTTAGACGAAACATAACTTTTGACAATCAACTACCATCTTTATTTTATCCATTTCAATACACTGACAA
The DNA here is from genome assembly GCA_963978895.1 of Erpobdella octoculata. Taxonomy (NCBI): domain Eukaryota; kingdom Metazoa; phylum Annelida; class Clitellata; order Hirudinida; family Erpobdellidae; genus Erpobdella; species Erpobdella octoculata. The sequence goes on along the minus strand of OZ022243.1, from coordinate 3,599,599 downwards.
TGGAACAAATATTACATATAAAAACTATTCATTTCCACTTCAACGTGCTACCGGACTTCGTCCTCTCGTTGGGCAAATGCAAGTTTGTATGGGATTCAACTACCAGAAGTCTACTGGATTGTGTCAGTTGTTTGACGCACCGTGTCCTAAGAGTAGCATTACAAAAATTGTCAACATGGATATTGGAGTTTATCATGGAGTAATAACATTTTCACAATCCTGAATTATAAAATTTTTAGACAAAATTCACAATTTCTTTTCATATTTGCAGTATGTTACAAAATTGAACACATTGTGCTATCTTGGAGGCGAGTTGTTTTAAACGTTTATGTTTTTACACAATAAAAACTTTTAATAGATTGTATGTAAATAAATATATATATAGATATATAAATTTTATGTTTTTATAGACACTGCAGGATTTATTCTTTAAATCTTGTCTGCTTGATGCATTAAGAAACTGAACTTGTGTATGTTAGCCTAATGAGTGCATACAAAATCAGTTTAAAGTGCCCTCAACTAATACAGGGTTTTAATATCATACTAGTTTTAGTAATCTTATCAGATCTTGAAGAGACCTGAATTACATGTTGCAAAGATACATCATGAACACATTTTAAAATGGATTTTCTATTTATTTTGTAATGAAAATGGAAATTGCGAATTTTCTAAACTATTCAGAAGGGCAAACACAGAAAACATTTTGTTGACTAATGAAAATCATTATTAATTGTCATTCCATATAATATGAAAACTGCAACGATATACCAGTCACAGGTCAAGAAAACAGTGGTGTATATTTGGTCGGGATTGATGACCAAACGTACCCTGTCTATTGCCAAATCTCATCGGATAGTGTCAAATATATGGTTAGAAATGCATAACAATTACTACAATGATGTTGTCTAATATGTGGTTAAAAATTTATAACAACTTCTAAAATGATAGTGTTAAATATATGGTTAGTAATGTATAACAACTATTACAATAATTTAAAAAATGGGTTTTTAACTCAGGTTATACAAAGAAGAATCGATGGATCAGTTGATTTTTATAGAGGATGGAAAGAATACGAATATGGATTTGGAAACATCAACGGAGAATATTGGCTAGGTCGGTTATGGCTTTCATTTTTAAATCTTATATAAATTTCACCGTGTTTGCTTGCTTATTTGCTTGAGCAATTAGCTTTTTTCAAACATGTTCAGCATTGTAATGATTGTACTAGAAAAGCATGGACAGGTTTTGATTAACTGTTAGGATTACTTAAATGTAGTGAGAAGCATTTGGTTTTTATGTATAATGACAGTCGAATGGTTTTAAAAATGTCTGGAATTATTAGATAAAGATGATATTATTGTACAACAGCCAACCAAATAAGTGTTATGCAACCGAGTTCTGCAATTATGTATTTTGATGCACAAATCCATTGTCAGTAACAACATGAAAAAATTAGCTTTGGTGTATTAAGCTGGCCATGTTAAAAACGCCAATTGGAAAAAAAAACAAACAACTAATTTTTCAAATAAAAAAAAGATAAACATAATGTTTTATGAATTAAAAAAATTTTCAATTTAAAATTTTATAGAAATAAAAAAAACTGCAAAATATTAGCTTATGAAAAAATGTTAATCTAATTTTATCATTAATTTTTTTTAATTTAAGACTACTAAATCACGAATAAAATAATCTATATTTATAATTGTTTTTAATTAAAATTGTATTGTTGCTAATTTATGTTCCATTTAGGAGACTCAATGAGCTATCATAACGGGAGAAAGTTTACTATTTATGACAACGACAACGACCCATGTCAGTGCAACTGTGCAGTTAATCTGAAATCAGCAGGCTGGTACAATTGGTGTTACAGAGCTAATGTGAATGGTGGCTACAAGGATGTATTTCCTCTTCCTCCCGTTGGCATAGTTTGGAATACCTTCAGAGGTTTGAATGAACAATTAAAGACATGTCAGATGCTCATCACAAAGGAATAGTTTTTTAAACAAGTAGTCAGTCGCTTGGAAAATTCACATTTGGAGTTTTTTGCGTATCTACACATTTACAGATATCATTGAATACTTTTATATACATATACGTATATATGCTTAATTCGATTTTCTTTTGATAATCTTCAACTTAGTGAGAGTTTGCAGACCTTGGCCGCAAGCAAGTGTTTTGAGCACCTTTCGAAACTATCGTTGACCGCTGATGAAAAGCAATTTCAAAATACTGCACCAGCAACTGCCAACATTAAATACAATCTTCATTAAATAAATTGCACGTTCTGCCGCAGGCTGTTTCACTGACAAAAACAATGAAATAATTTGTAAGCAGCGTATTTTTTAAAAATAAATAAACAATCTGTTTATATATATATATATATATATATATATATATATATATATATATATATATATATATATATATATATATATCTATATATATAAAAAAACATGTCCTGACTGACTGACTGACTGACTGACTGACTGACTGACTGACTGACTGACTGACTGACTGACAGATGACTGACTGATAATCAACGCCGAGCTCAAACGCCTCATCCTAGGAACGTGAAATTTGGAACTTATATTACTTTTATAGCGTAAACATCCGCTAAGAAAGGATTTTTGAAAATTTTGCTCCTGAGGGGAAAAAACTGGAAAACAAACTTTTTTCTAAAACAATGTATATCTCGAAAACCAAAAATGAGGAGATTTTGAAATTTGGTATATAGATTCTTTTTGAAAAATAAAAAGATACGTGTTTCACCATTTTTTGAAAATTCGGTTTCCCGGACCTCAAATGTGGGTTGGAAAATTGGGTTATTTGGTTTTTAAAGTAGCTTCTACTCAAAAACTGTTAATGCTACAGGAGTAAAAATTAGTATTTAGTTTCTACTCCAAAAATAATGAAATACGTGTTTTAGCATTTTTTGAAAATTTGGTTTCCAGGACTTCAAATGTGGGGTGGAAAATAGGGCTAATTGTCTTTTATAGTAACTGCTACTCAAAAACAGTAAATACCACAGATGTAAAAATTATTATTTAGTTTCTTTTCTAAAAATAAAGATATACGTGTTTCACCATTTTTTACAAATTTGGTTTCCCGGACCTCAAATGTGGGTTGGAAAATTGGGTTATTTGGTTTTTAAAGTAGCTTCTACTCAAAAACTGTTAATGTTACAAAAGTAAAAATTAGAATTTAGTTTCTACTCTAAAAATAATGATATACGGGTTTCACAATTTTTTGAAAATTTGGTTTCCAGGACTTCAAATGTGGGGTGGAAAATAGGGTTATTTGGTTTTTAAAGTAACTGCTATTCAACAACTGTAATTGCCACAGATGTAAAATTTAATACTTAGTATCTACTCCAAAAAAAAAGATATACGTGTTTCATCATTTTTTGGGTTATTTGGTTTTTAAAGTAGCTGCTACTCAAAAACTGTTAATGCTACAGAAGTAAAAATTAGTATTTAGTTTCTACTCCAAAAATAATGAAATACGTGTTTTAGCATTTTTTGAAAATTTGGTTTCCAGGACCTTAAATGTGGGGTGGAAATAAGGGTTATTTGATTTCAAAATAACTGTTGTTCACAAACTGTAAGTGCTACAAATGTAAAAATTAGTATTTTGAAGTTTTGTGCCGGTTAAAAGTAGCTAAGTCCAGTTTATCATCGGCCGGGCCAAGCCGTTATTTTAGAGTCTTCACACGGGCCAGGCCAAACCTTAAATCAAAGTGGGACGGGCCGAGGCTTTTCACCAAGTATATAGATATTTTAGTGATTTTAGGGTCTTCAGTTTGGCCGAGCCAAACCTGAGGTCAAGGTGGGACGGGCCGAAGTTTTTCATCAAGTATATAGAACTTCTAGGCCTGTAAAAATGGGCCGGGCCTAATTCAGACGGGCTGTTCCGGGCCAGGAGTTTGGGTTTTTAAAACGGGCTGGGCTAATTTGTCGACGGGCCGAGCCGAGACCTAAAAAAATGATCTCTACTATGGATGCACGGTTCAAACTCTCTAATTTCATGCGAGCGAAGCCGCTACGGGCACTGCTAGTATATATATAAACATTTGGCGAGGCCATGAACACAAAATAATACCTTCATCTACACTCGTGGCCTTGACCGCAATTCACAAACGCCATTGTAAATTCTTTTAACTGTTTGACGTAGTCCCTTCGAGTCTCGCTGGTGCTTTTGTGATCTTCGGATTCAGCGCTGTGGGCTTGAATACCACGCCAAAAAGTTACTTTTTAATTTCTTCATACATGACTGTTGATCTCTGTAATGTAATAACTTTTCACCGATTGTCTCTCTTCTTATTTATTTTACTGCCACATTATTTAGAAATAAAAGCACGTTTCTTATAGTTTGTTGTTTTATATTTCGAATTCTGTTAAAAAAATTATAGCTTGACAAACTGAATCTTTAAGCTGATAAGATATAAGATATGTAATCATTTTGTAGGGTTTAAGCAGGGAATCATAGATATGCCGTAGGTAATTAAAACTGATAATATCTATTTTCTCTATGAGGTTTGACGTCTGATAATATTTAGGTACTCTCTATATAGTTTAGGAATTAAAACAAAAAATATCGATCAACTCCGCCTCGCTAATTGCAAGTCAGTCCCAAGCGTGGAGAAAGGAGGAGGGAAAAGTAAAAAGGATCAAATTCTGATCCACGACAGGAAGTACTTAAGTGCTTCCTACATACGGCCATTAGAGTCTTAAAACACCTGGTGTAAAGGACTATAAACTATAATAATAAAAAAAAATATCTAGACGGTTATAAATAAACTATAAAGTTGTGTTTGAATCTGTAAGAAGTGTTGTTATTTTTTGAATTTAAACTTGTTTAAACTCGCGCTCATTTTCTCTTCTACACTTTTTCCTAATTTCTTTTAGCCCATAAAACGTAAAATAGACTTGCTAAATGCTGTTTGAAGCCTTCAAACGTAGTTACGTGAACTAAATTTGAATTTTACTACGCAATTACATTTGATGGTCGAACATAGGCAGTTTTGGCCAGGAAAGGTTTTTTAGCTCCCCTCCGCTTATTTTGTGTCCGATTTTAATTTTTTTTTAAAACCTTTTCCCCATTGCCTCTCAAGCTTGTGTGAAAATTGCATCACGATCGGAGGAATGGTGTAGCAATCCATAAATAACAAACCTTTACCCATTTGCCTTTTATAAATATATATATATATATATATATATATATATATATATATATATATATATATATATATATATATATATATATATATATATATATATATATTGTTACGATATCACCATGGTTGTAATATACAGCAATTTTATACGGGCACTGCTAGTGTGTACATATATGGTTTACGAATTTACAGTAGAATTTAGTTTTCTGGTGCTGTGACAGGGAGTGGAAGCGGGAGACAAGCGGGAAGAGAGAGCGACCGGGAGCGTGAGAGCAAGCGGGGAAGGAAACGGGAGCAAGAGAGAAAAACGATCGAAAACCTCTAAAAACCCCAGACAAAGCCGGGTACCTCGCTAGTTCTATTATAAAGTATACGTATTTGGATGCAAGCAGAGTAGCACTGTAGACTTGATATAGATTACCCTACATTTTGGTAACATATTTTGGTTGAAAATAAGATCTTAAACAATTTTATTAACTTTTTTGATGAATAGTCCGCTGGATGAAAAGACATTAGATGAACAGTCCTTATGATGAACCGTCCTATTGATGAATAGTCCTTTGGTGAATAGTCCTCTGATGAATAGTCCCTTGATGAATAGTCCTTGATGAACAGTCCTTTGATGAATCGTCCTTTGATGAACAGTCCTAGAATCAGACTAACACATCTCAATTAAAACAACATTCTCGACTGTCAGTAACAAACGCATCCACAGCAAAAACACGATCTCGGCCAGGATGAACTGAAGTAGAAAAGTCGAAATGCTTTAATATTGAAGGAAAAGTATTGAATTGTTTTTCGATGGAAAGAGCCCGCGTTTCCATAAACAAAGCTTCTTCGATCTTCAACCGTGCAAAATTATTTTCTCTAAAAATCGTTGAAGTATTGTCATCGAGTAGCTGGCATGTGGGTATATAATGATGCAAATTAACGAAATGTTTTTCTATAGCACCATTTTGTAGGTGCATGGTAAGCCGTCGAGTAAGACGTTACGAGTGTGTCCTACTATATGTCTTAACCGTAGAATCTGAAAGAGGGCATTGAAAAAAGTTTACAAGATGAGACTGCTGCAACGTAGAAGGATTGAAAGATGAGTCTTTTTTATTAACTAAACTATTGGCTCTCAGATTCTGGTAGTAAATATGTATTTTCAACCTATGATTATGATTACTGGGATTGACAGACGACCACACTCATAACACACTTTTACTTAACTTGACTTTTCTGTCTGTCTGTCTGTTTGTCTGTCTGTCTGTCGTCAAATTTTGCAATAAATTTTAAACTAACTTCCCGATGAGCTAGAGACTTAAAAATTTAAACATACCTCCGAACTGATTAACAATGCATTCTATCAAATTTTTGGATCGATTCGACAAAATTTAATTAAATAACTTTTTGTGATATTTCGTCGAACTGTTTATTGTGTATGCTAATATGTTCGTTGTTTATGCAACAGAATGTGGCCTACACAATTGATTATATAAAAGTGTGTTTTTGCTTCACTTGTTTTTATAATCTGCCTAGTAGCCATTTCGTCATTAGGCAGATTCTAAAAAAATGTGGTACTCTGTCAACATAGCAAACATTGTTTGAGAATACTTATTTACTATAAGAATCTAAATACCAGTAACTTGTTTATTAAAGACGGCGCTAAAACAAACAACCTATCTTTCAATCCCACAACGCTGCAGCAGATTTATAACCAAGTTATCACATACGGTGTCGGTCTATGAAATCATCAAAACTCAGCAAAACCAGCTTTTGAACATTTCGATGCCCACATCGTGAAAGTATGCCAAAACACATATGGCACAACAGCTTACCTATTAAGAGCTGGAATTGTTTTCTACAGAACAGCGTAGGGCACGCTTGACAAAACTCATTTATCGATTCTTACTATCGTTTCGCATGCGTCGTCGTTCTGTTATAAAGTGTTTGTCACGTTTATTTGTTTCACTATGTGCCATCAATTATAGTGATGCAGTTTCAGTTAGTGTAACATCTAACATCATTAGCTTATTCAAGTAATACTAATATTATAGTGATATTAAACAAACTACGAAAGTTCTATTTGGTAAATTTGTTTTTAAATTTGACAAAAAGTTTAAGCGGTGAACATTTTTATTGGAACAGTACTGTAAAAGTTGAAACAAGTTGAATTTTATTTCAAATTACTGTGGTGAGTCTTTTGAAATAGAGTTTTAAAAGTTATCCCTGAATAAAATTTTTAAAGTCGAATGCATTTACTGCACAAGCGTTCTCAAAATCATAATCCTGATAGATTTGAAAACACAAGAATTTAATTTTTTCAAAGCAAACAATCTTCAATCAAATTTTCAAAAATTTTATTTAAATTTTTTAAAACGTGTTTATAATTTTTAAACTCCATTTTATTGTTTTTTTTAAATTCTAATTTTTTTTCTCAATATTATAAAAACAAACTAAATTTGCATGAACAAAATTATACCCACCAAAAGTGCAAGCACTTTGAAGCACTTAGAAGTAATTGCTCGTTCAATAAAAAATGCTAGGTTGAAAAGTTGATGTTTTTTGGTAAATATCTAAAACAATAGTTGTTGCAAACAATTAACAAATTTTTTTATGTGCATTTGTAGAACATTTTATTGAAGTATACCGGTGACAGTTTAAAAACTACGATGCTGTTTATTGCATATTTAATTTTATTACAAATTGTGGAATGTCAGATGAGAACTGACTTTGAGGAGATGCAATTCAAGCGATGCCATTTTCCAAATGACACTAGCACACTGCTGAGTTGCACTTATCAACCGATAGCTGTGGAAACAGTGTCATCGAAATCAGAATGTTCAGCATACTGCTCTTTTTTTAGTCTTAGACGAAATATAACTTTTGACGATCAACTACCATCTTCATTTTATCCATTTCAATACACTGACAATGGGACAAATATTACATACAAAAACTACACGTTTCCACTTCAACGTGCTACTGGGCTTCGTCCTCTCGTTGGGCAAACGAAAGTTTGTTTGGGATTCAACTACCAGCAGTCTACTGGATTGTGTCAGTTGTTTGATTTGCCGTGTCCTAAGAGCAATATCACAAAAATTATTAACATGGATGTTGGAGTTTATCATGGAGTAATATTATTTTTTGTTCCTAGTATTTCATAATTCTGAACTGAAAAAGCTTAAGACAACATTTACAATTTTTTTCATGTTTGCAGTATGTTTCAAAATTGAACACATCGTGCTATCTTGGAGGTACGTCTTGTTAAACCATAAAATTTGTACACAATTAAAACTTTTACTAAATTTTATGTATATATATATATAAATAAAACTTGTGACGGTGTTTGTGTCCAAACTCCTCCAAAACGGCTGAACCGATTTTTATGAATTTTTTTGTGTACGTTTGGTTGGTCTGAGGATAGGTACACAAAAAGTTTCATAAAAATCGGTTTAGCGTCTCGGAGGAGTTTATATATAATATATAGGACAAACTTACAAACAAACAGACTTACAAATAATCATATATATATATATCTATATGTATATATATATATATATATAAATATATATATATATATATATATATATATATATATATATATATAAATATATATAAATTTGATGTCTTCATGGACACTAAAAGTTTTTTTTTCAATCTTGTCTGTTTAATGTAGTAAAGAACTGAACTTTTGCATTTTAGATTAATGAGTGAATAACAAATCAGTTTCAAGTGTCTTCTACTAAAGCAGGGTTTAAATATGCTAGTCTCAGTAGTTTTATCAGATTTTAGGCAGACCTGTATTGCATGGTCAGTATGCTGCAAACATTAAGTATGAACATATTATGAAATGGATTTTGTATTTGTTTTGTAATGAAAGTGCAAACTGCAGATTTTCTAAACTACTCGAAAAAACAAGCACAGAAAACATTTTGTTTACTACTGAAAATCATTATAATATGTTATTTTACAGAATATGAAGACTGCAACGATATACCAGTCACAGGTCAAGAAAACAGTGGTGTATATTTGGTTCAGATTGATAACCAAAGCCATCCTGTTTATTGCCAAATCTCAGCTGATGGATTCAAATATATGGTTAGAAATGTATAACCCTTACTACAATAATGGTGTCAAATATATGGTTAAAAATGTATAACAATTACTACAATGATGGTGTCAAATATATGGTTAGAAATATATAACAACTACTACAATGATCTACAAAAAATGGGTTTTTACTTAGGTTATACAAAAAAGAATCGATGGATCAGTTGATTTTTATAGAGGATGGAAGGATTATGAATATGGATTTGGAAACATTAACGGAGAATATTGGCTAGGTTGGTTACGGCTTCCATTTTTAAATCTTTTATATAAATTTCAACGTGTTTGATTGCTTACTTGTTTAATTAGTTGAGCCGTAAATTGGACTCTAAACCACTCAAAATAACCAACTTCCCGTTATCCAATCTAGTTAAAATTTTGTGTTTTTTTTGTCGCTGCTGACTTCGCATATTATTAAATGTTCAGATCGATTGGAAAACATTTGAGTGAATTATAGAATAAGTTCAGTTAAATATTTAATTTTTTTAAATTAAAAATTTTATGCAGAGGAGCTTTAATTTGTAATTTAATTGAAGAAAGTGAATATCAATTTTCAAATTTTCAAATTTTTAATGAAAAATTTGTTTATTCCGCATTGATTCAAAAGTTTTTTTAAATTTGTAGTTTTCACATAATTCACATATTAAGTATTTAAAAGATTGTGGTCAATGTTTTAATATTTTATAAATTTACCAGCACAAAAAAATTGTTTGCAAAATATTTTTAGTCGCCGAATTATCTATATATATAAAAGAACATGTCCTGACTGACTGACTGACTGACTGACTGACTGACTGATAATCAACGCCGAGCTCAAACACCTCATCCTAGGAACTTGAAATTTGGAACTTATATTACTTTTATTGCGTAAGCATCCGCTAAGAAAAAATTTTTGAAAATTTTGCTTCTGAGGGGAAGAAACTGGAAAACAAACTTTTTTCTAAAACAATGTATATCTCGAAAACCAAAAATGAAGAGATTTTGAAATTTGGTGTATGGATTTTTCTTGAAAAATAAAAAAATACGTGTTTCACCATTTTTTGAAAATTCGGTTTCCCGGACCTCAAATGTGGGTTGGAAAATTGGGTTATTTGGTTTTTAAAGTAGCTGCAACTCAAAAACTGTGAATGCTACAGGAGTAAAAATTAATATTTAGTTTCTACTCCAAAAATAATGAAATACGTGTTTTAGCGTTTGTTGAAAATTTGGTTTCCAGGACTTCAAATGTGGGGTGGAAAATAGGGTTATTTGTTTTTTAAAGTAACTGCTACTCAAAAACTGTAAATACCACAGATTTAAAAATTAGTATTTAGTTTCTATTCTAAAAATAAAGATTACCGTGTTTCACCATTTTTTTATAAATTTGGTTTCCAGGACCTTAAATTTGAGCTGGACAATAGGATTACTTGGTTTTTAAAGTAACTGATACTTAAAAACTGTAAATGCTACAAAAGTAAAAATTAGTATTCAGTTTCTACTCTAAAAATAATGATATACGTGTTTCATTATTTTTTGAAAATTTGGTTTTCAGGACCTCAAATGTGGGGTGGAAAATTGGGTTACTTGGTTTTTAAAGTAACTGCTACTCAAAAACTGTAAATGCTACAAAAGTAAAAATTAGTATTTAGTTTCTACTCTAAAAATAAGGATATATGTGTTTCACCATTTTTTGAAATTTTGGTTTTCAGGACCTCAAATGTGGGGTGGAAAAAAGGTTTCTTTGGTTTTTAAAGTAACTGCTACTCAAAAACTGTGAATGCTACAGATGTCAAAATTAGTATTTAGTATTTACTCAAAAAATAATGATATAAGTGTTTCAACATTTTTTAAAAATTTGGTTTCCAGGACCTTAAATGTGGGGCGGAAATAAGGGTTATTTGAATTCAAAATAACTGCTACTCAAAAACTGTAAGTGCTACAAATGTAAAAATTAGTATTTTGAAGTTTTGTGCCGGTTAAAAGTAGCTAAGTCCAGTTTATCACCGGTTGGGCCAAGCCGTTGTTTTAGAGTCTTCACACGGGCCAGGCCAAACCTTAAATCAAAGTGGGACGGGCCGAGGTTTTTTCACCAAGTATGTAGATATTTTAGTGATTTTAGGGTCTTCAGTTGGGCCGGGCCAAACCTGAAGTCAATGTGGGACGGGCCGAAGTTTTTCATCAAGTATATAGAACTTCTAGGCATGTAAGAATGGGCCGGGCCTAATTCAAACGGGCTGTTCCGGGCCAGGAGTTTAGGTTTTTAAAACGGGCTGGGCTAAGTTGTCGACGGGCCGAGCCGAGACCTAAAAAATTGATCTCTACTATGGATGCACGATTCAAACTCTCTAATTTCATGCGAGCGAAGCCGCTACGGGCACTGCTAGTAAAATTATATATTTCATTATGTATTTAAATGAGTTAATTAAAAATGTATTAGAGTTCAGAACAGCACGGGCTAGATAATCCACGGCCAGGCCTGGCCATAATTTTAAGGTTTTTAAACGGGCCAGGCCAATATGTCTGTGCCAAGTATAGAAATTTTAGGCCTAAGAAAACGTGCCGGGATAGGTCTATATTAGAACGAGCTGGGCTGGGTCAGGAATTTTGGCCTATGAAAAAAAACCGGGTTGCAAAAAATCGGCTTTCGCAGTACTCGAAAATTTACTTTAAAAATATCGCCTTCTATTTTGTTTTTTTTTAAATTCTTAGTTAGTTACTCTTTTTCCATTTTTTTTTAACTTCACTTTTTTGACGTCGGTATGTGTGGAAACAGGCGCTTAGCCAGAGGAGGGCACGAATGGATGTCTTCCCGTCAGAAATTCATGGCTACGCACGTTTGTGGCAACACATTTAATCAAAATTCAACTAGCACCCACGTATAAGCCTAAATAAGCGTTGTTTCTTTTAAATTTGAAACTAAAATGGAATGCCGTATGTTTATGTAAAAACTGTTCAATTGATGTTTAATAGTGCACTTAAGAGTTTGGAGTTTTGTGTAAAAAAATAATAAAGTGTAATTTTCAAGGAGAATACAACGAAAATATGATGCATTTCAGTTTAACGCAATTGTATTTTTAAATCGTTATACTATAGACCTTATCATTTATTTCATGTTTTAATTTCTAATAAAAACAAAATTGAAATAAATTTATTTATTACCAAAAATATAGACTTTTTTCACAATACTAATTTTAATAATAATAATAATAATAATAATAATAATAATAATAATAATAATAATAATAATAATAATAATAATAATAATAATAATAATAATAATAATAATAATAATAATAATAATAATAATAATAATAGACGTTTGAATTATCATCAAAACAAATGACATGCATCGAATAAAAAACCGCCTTATTCCAAAATAAAATAGCTTTGTGAAAAAACTTTGTTTTTTCAGACTCAGTCATTAGTCGTTTTTTAATTATATTTTTCAAATTTTTATTCCCTTGCCACGTTCATGTCGCTCACAGTTAACCGACATGGGCGAAAGACTTTCCTTTTAAGACATTAGACAGTTTATGACCGAGCGCTTCATGTACATCTCATAATTAGCGCTATAGAAATGCAGCTGATTAATTGGCTCTTTTAATATTTTGTTGTTAGTTTTATTAAAAAACATTTACTGTTGTAGTCCTGAAGCATTTTATCGCAACGTATTTTTGTTTTGTTTTTATATTTGTTTTGAAAACAAGAGCATTCAGGCGGATACAAAAAAGACATTAACTAGTGTTTACTTTGTAAAATTGTACAGGTAACTACATGCTTTATCGACTTACCAACCGAAAACAATATAAACTACGAGTTGAATTGGAATCATTTGATGGAGTTAAAGTATATGCAGAGTATCTCAAATTCACTGTCGGTCCACCTGACACAATGTACACCTTGACCATTTCTGGATATAATGGAACCGCAGGTTTAGTGTGTTGAGTTTTTTAAATTTTAATTCAACTTGAAAGAGACCCACACGTTTACTAACCATGTGTAATATGAGTATTTTTTAAACTGTTTTAAAAGTAAACTGGTAAAAATAAAACAGTTTGTCTGTCAACATTTACAGAAATTAGTTTTTCAAACAAGTTCTGCATTGTATTGGTTGTACTAGAAAAACATGGTCAGGTTTTGATTAACTGCTAGGATTACTTAACTGTAGTTTGAATCATTTGGTTCTTATGACTTTCTTTGTCTATAATGACAATAGAATGGTCTTTTGAATGTTTGAAAGTATTAGATAAAGATGACATATTGTACTACAGCCAACCATATATGTGTTATGCAACAGATTTGTGCAAGTGTTTTGTATACTCAAAGCTATTGTCAGTAACAACAGGACAGAATTAACGTGATTCATTGAGCTGACAATGTTACGACGTCAATTAAAAAGTTAAACAACTATCTATTTAAATTTTGAAAAATGATAAAAATGAAGATTTATAATTTCAAAATTTTTAAATTAATATTTTATAGAAATAAAATAAACTACAAAAAATTAGGTTATGAAAAAATGGTAATCTAGTTTTAATAAGATTTTTTTTAAATTTGAAACTACCATATCACAAAAAAGATAATCTATATTTATAAATGTTTTTTTTTATTGAATTGTTATTGTCGCTTATTTACGATCTATTTAGGAGACTCAATGCGCTATCATAACGGGAAAAACTTCACTACTTATGACAACGACAACGACCGATGTACTTGCAACTGTGCAGTTAATCTGAAATCAGCAGGCTGGTACGATTGGTGTTACGATGCTAATGTGAATGGTGGCTACAAGGGTCCAATTATTTTCCCTGCCGTGGGCATAGTTTGGAATACCTTCAGAGGCTTGAGTGAACAACTGAAAACATGTCAGATGCTCATCACAAACAAATAGTTTTTTAGTGATTCAATGACCCAAAAGAAACACTAAAATTTGGAGTTTGTGTGTGTATATACACCATTATGATATTAATGTACTTATATTTTTGAATACCTTTATATATATATATATATATATATATATATATATATATATATATATATATATATATATATATATATATATATACCTGGCGTTGCCTGGGGTTTTTAGTGGTTTTTCTATCGTTTTTATCTCTCACCCCGTTTCTATCTCTGCTAGCTTGGAATACCTAGCTTTGACTCGATTATTTTCACATTTTTGGCCAAAAAAAACTATTTGTAAAATCTTTATTTGAGTGATTGAGAATACACCTTATTTTCTGTTTTTCCATCTGGTGCATACACAAATAAATCAGGAGTTTTTGTTTGTTTATTAAATGGAAATTCAATATCTTCTATTTAAATAAAAAATAAATGCAGTTAATCATTGTAAAGCTTTCTGATAAACTGTTTTTTGTTTTGTTTCGCAGTGCATAAATGCACAATGATGATGGTTTTCCGATACACGAACATTCAACATATAATTGTCCATGCGCAAATCATTGAAACTCCAAGTTTTAGCGATACTATATATATATATAGATTTGCTTAATTCGATTTTGTTTTGATAATCTTCAACCTAGCGTGAGTTAGCAGACCATGGCCGCAAACAAGTGTTTTTAGCATCTTTCGAAACTATCGTTGACCGCTGATGGAAAGCTATGACAAAACACTGAACCAGCAACTGACAACTTTTTCATTAAATCAAGCAATTTCGTTTTGCCGCAGGCTGTTTCACTGACCAAAACAAGGAGATAATTTTCAAGCAGCGTATTAAATGAAACTTTGTTAAGGCTATTTATACCTTCTAATCTCTTAATAATAAACAATAAATGTTCTAAATCCTTTAACGTTTATCAATTGGAAACTAATCGTAAAATCAGTGATTTTACATGAATATATACATCTTATCCAAACGCCGCATCACAGGTGTCATCATCACGCACTTCATTCAAACTACTGCCACCAAACACTAAAATGTCAAAGTCGTTTTTGCAAGAGGAATATCTTGGTACATTTTATCAAGCAATTCTCCTGTTTCTCGTAACGCTCTTCTATCAAGCATGCTTTGCAGTTTATATTTGAAAGGCACTCTGCTCGGTTTCCACCGCTATTTAAATTAAAGAGACGTTCTTTATCTGGACACAACTCCTCCACGGTCTGCTAACAAAAAACACGGAAAAACCTTATAAAAAAACTCCGGTTTTCTAAACACGCAAGAAGTTGTCTGCAACCGATCGCCGGCACTACCACTTTCCCAGAATCTGTTATAGTCCAGCAACACTTAGCTATAGGACCCAACTCGCTAGCGCCCCACACAAAACTGGATCAATTCTCCTATTTTTGTTTTCCTCGTGCCGCACCTGATTTGTGCAGCCTGTCTTGCCGTCATCTGTCACATGTCCCGAGACACAGCTGGTAGCTTCCAATTCCAACTGGGTTTTGCTGGGGCAACTCACAATATTTTTTTTACCAACAACACGTGGTCTAGAACCGTGTCCACCACAGCCTCGGCCGTTTCTTTGACCAGACTCTGAATATCCTTGCCTTTTAGACAGCACTCAGGAAAACCACTACCAGAATATCTCTCCTTTTCATTCAATGGTTTGCTGTTTACTGGCAGCATCACTGCACCGACCGCTACCCTTTTGTTTTCAGGACAGACCTGACCCACCAAGCAATAATTTTTCTCACGTTTTCTTTTGTGACGCTTTGTTCTCTTCTAGTGCTGTTTTGTTTTTTTCTTATCATGCTCATAGCTGCTTTATTATTTTTCTCATAATGTCCATAGCTGTTTTGTTTTCTTTTTCCATTCTTTCGTGTGCTGGTTTGCTTTTTTTTCTTAACATTTCTGCTATCAAGTTTGTTAAATTTTTATTTTTATCAAACTCTGATTTGTTTGGGTTAAAGAAAGGATATCTTGATATAACAACTGGATCCACAACCTACTTTAGTAGGCCTAATGTTTTATCGCTTCTTATATCATAATTAGAAAAAAATTGATGTAACAAACTACAAAAGCATAGTAGTTATATCATACTTCTACACAGTTTGATGTAACTATGACGTAATTGGCTAAACTATCTAAGCCTACTAGAGTAGGTTGTGGATCCAGTTGTTATATCAAGATATCCTTGGTTAAACCCATCGTCTTCCGATGCCATCCGGAGTTGGCCCACAAGCTCGGCCTGTCCTTTCTTAGAGTTCAGTCCACGTTTTTTAGTTCCCGCCTCAACTCCGCAGCGGTAAGTACTTACAGTAACTGTAAAACCATTTCGTTCAGATCCCACTTCTGACACCAGTGTTACGATATTGCTAATCGTTAACGGGATTTTTTTCTGGAATTGTTTAATACTTTATCAAAACTAATAAAAATGAGGACTGCTTTTGTATTTCTTTTTCTGCTAATACTCACACCCGTCTAGGACCATTAAAAGACGGAATAAAGTTATACTGTAGCCAAAAGATTATATATATATTGTATAATAAAGGTTTTTAAAGTAAATAACCAAAAAAAGAGTTTGAATAAAAGAATTAAGGTATTATATTACAATACATTTTGATAAATCAAATTTTTAAATTTTTTTTATTCTAAAACACATTAAGCCGCATTTTGTAATTTTATAATTTTATACTTAATGTCAAAATTATTTCAAAACAAAAAATTATTCATTTTGTCAACTGCCTATAAACAAGTTTTAGTTAACTTATTTCAACATTATTTTGTGTTAAAACCTATAGATTGTACACTAGAAAAATTTAAAAAAGTGTTTTTATCAAAGATAGAATAGAAAAAACACTGAATGCTGATGTTGTGAATTATCTAAACAACATCATTTTACATGATTTCATTGATTCATAGAACCCTCTAAATTTTTTCCAAGTAATTCCTATGCCTTCAGTAGTAAAATGTTGCTCTAAATATAATCCATTTGGGTTAGCTGTGTAACACGTTTTGTACCACCAGGCCCCCTTGTAAGTGATAGCACAATTATTCAGCTTCCAGTCGTTGTCATTGTCAACCGTAGTAAATTTCATGCCATAGTGAAAAGACAAAGCATCGCCTGTTGAGTTTACAAATTGAAATATGTTTTAAACAAAATTATATCATGTTCAAAATAGAAAACAAGTTTGTAAAAATCATAAACTGCTGAGTTTGTGGTTGCAGTATTGCACAAAAAACCAGCAAACTAGCTAAATTAAACTTATTTAAGTCTTAGAATGAAATTAAGAAAAACAGTATTACACATATTTCGTGCGTAAGACGATAAAAAGCAAACGCAACTTGCCTGCAGTGCCCGAGTATCCACAAACGTTAAGGACATATTTGGTGGAAGAATTCCCTACACTAAATGTGGTATATTCAGCCCAGACCTTAACTCCGTCAAAAGATTCCAGTTCAACTCGCAATTTATAAGCAAATGTTGATGTTAACTGATGCAACATGTTATTTCCTGGTTAATACAAAAATAAAATATTCACCTGAATCAGCACAATGTTGATTAAACTTCTCAAGTTTATGACATGAAAAATACAAGTAAATTTAAATTTATTGAATGAGTCTTTTGTGCAAAAATGTTTTTGCTGAATGTCCAAAAAATAAGTTTCTTGTTTGTTTAGTAGTATTATTAGATGGCTAATATAAATGTTAATAGAAAATATTTTCCAAAATTTGAAAAAAATATTTTTTTCCATTTAGTTACTTTTTAGATATTTGTAATACAATATTTCAAATCTCTTATGTTGAACATATATGAAGCAATTTTAAAAGCCAAAATTAAAATAAATTAATTGATAAAATTTTTAAAATATCACAAAACTACATCGACATAAAGTTTGAGTATATAATTTAAGTTTTTAACTTAGTAAGATAAGTGAAAGCTTGTAAATTTTTAGTTCCATGATCTGACTACAAACAAGAAAACAAGCAAGCCAGTGAAACTGGTGGCAAAAATAATAAAGAAATTTTATTAAATTTTATAAATAATAGAATTAAATTTAAAAATAGTAACTGAAATACATGTAAACTCCAACAAACTCCAAAAGAGCACATTTTCATTTGAGATGGAATAACCTTTATGTAAAACATTAAATTTTTTAAGTTAAGTTAAATGTCTTGTTTTAAATGATTCGTATAATTTGTATGTGTCCTCTGAAAAATATTATTTTTCAACAAAACTAAAAAAAAACACTTCTACTCACTTCATGGTAGCTGCAGTTCTCATTTCCTGCTTTTGAAACGTTTGAACCATAAGAAAAAGAATCAAAAATCTCGCAAGAACCTGAATGAGCTTTAAAATTGAATCCAGTACAGAATGAGTTACTTCCCGACACAGGTACAAAAGCAGGAAGAAATGATAAGTTGAATGAGAATAGGTCGTAATCTATACGCTGCCAACTATCAATGAGACTCAAATTGAAAGAAGAAGAAAAATTTCTAGGATTGAATTTTACATTGTTGTCCTTGTTCTGCATAGCACAATGTCGAGAACATTCTTTTTCATTTCTTGCTTTTTTCAAGATATAATTTGAAGAGAGAGTACGACACAAGTTCTTGATACTGTCATCGTGGTAGCAACATTTCATTAAATAAAATTCATTGTGTTTATTTATTACTGTTATTCCAGCAACTGCAAATACCAGCAATGTACCCAAAAAAACTAAGTAACTTGACTTTGTTAAAAAAAAACTGAAGTTGCAGAAACCATGATTGCTGTAAATTAATTTTTCTTGTTTTTGACAACACTTTTTGTTTTTCAGTTTGGCATGGAAATGAACACCAAGCACACAGACAGTTGAATTTAAGTGCCTAGTGAAAATGATCGGATTAATTTTGATATTTGAAAATACTTCATGTTCAACGAACATTTGTGTTTCTTGTTTGAAATGGAAAGTTTTTGTTTGAAACATTTTGCAGAAGCAGTTAAATGTTCTTTTGTGCAGAAGACATATGGTTTAAAAAAACCACATTAGTTGCAATTCTTTGAAATTTGAAGTTCAAAATTCAAATGACGTTTTATACAAATTCTCTTTTACGTTCTTTACAAAATTCACAAAATCTCTTTACAAAATTTACTTAAACCCAATATGCACGTTTCAAAATACTCGGAAATTGTTTGCGTTCATTGCGTTTCATAGCTGAATTTTTTCTTTTTATTTAAATGGATTTTTTTTTAAATTTTCAAAAAAGTACATAAAAAAAATTGTTAAATAACATAATTTCAATTCAGTTAATTTTATTAAAATAGATTATAGACTGGAGTTATTTGTTTTGTTAGTTTTATTTATTTTCCATAAAACGACACAAATTTGTAAATCCAAAATAAAAAATGTATAAATGAAATAAATAATTTTACTTTGATTTCTTCCCGGTTGTGTATTAAAGAGTGTTTTTCTGTATTTAGAACAAAAATAAATCTGTTGCAATTATGAAAAAAACATGTGATGTGATATTGATTGTCTGTGCTGGTGAATATAAATTTATTTTTAAATAACGTTTTCAAAAAGAAGAAACAATAGCTTGGTGTTGAAATTAAATGAACACACAACTTGAGAATTTCAAAAAAGTGTGTCTTTTTCAAAATATTATTTTTTCAAATACTCGAAAAAATGTTTTTGGTATTGCATGACACTTTACAATGCAATGAACAAAGTGCCACTCATTATCAAAAAAATTGAAGGGTTTTCACTTTTCGTCTCCCGTCTGTGTATCCTCTTATGTTTAGTCTTATACGATTCGTTCCCTCGTACAAATTGTCTTCTTACTATCCGTCCTTTTTTTCCATTCATTCCCTTAATTAATAATTAATGTCGTCATTATTAATTGAGGTAGTTTAATTGACACTTGTTGCGTTATCAACGGTTTATAATAATAATAATAATAATAATAATAATAATAATAATAATAATAATAATAATAATAATAATAATAATAATAATAATAATAATAATAATAATAATAATAATAATAATAATAATAATAATAATAATAATAATAATAATAATAATAATAATAATAATAATAATAATAATAATAATAATAATAATAATAATAATAATAATGTTAGTCCTCATACGTTTCGCCTCAAATGATTCATCTACTCACCGTTTGTCTTTTTTATTTATTTTACTTAGTACGTCTGCCATATTATTTAAAAATAAAAGTACGTTTCTAATAGTTTGTTGTTTCATATTTTATTAAGTAGTTTTGAATGCAAATAAAATACACTATGGTTTGACAAATTAAACCATTAAGCTGATAAAATTACTTTATTTCTTTTCATCTGAAAATGTTTAATTCATTGTTCATAGAAAAAAGAACGCTAGTAAGCAGTTAAACGTTAGATGTAATTTAGGTAATGACTTTGTATGGCTTAGGCATAACAGATAGATAGATAGATAGATAGATTAGTAATAATAGATATGCCGCAGATAATTAAAGCTGATATTATCTACTCTCTAAGACGTCGGACGTCTAATAGTTTTGGAATTTTAGAGTATAATGAAAACTTCGTTACTCTTTTTTACCGAAATATCTAGACATTTCTAAATAATTTATAGGCTTGTTTTTGAATTAAAAAAAAATTGTTTAAACTTTATTAACATTTTTGTTTATTTGGTCTAAAACTCAATTTTTAATTGAAGCTAAAATTGGTCGCCAAAACCACCCCTCTCCTTTTCGAAAACATTTTACAAGCCCTCCCGGAACTAAAATCTTAGGTGCACCATTGATTAGTTTGAGAACATTGTTAAAAAAAACTTTAACAAATGAAAGAGACAGGAAAAAGCGACTTTTTAATATATTATTTTTAAAATGTTTGGAAAAGTTTAAAAAAGAAAAATAAAAAGAAAAGAGTTAGAAAAGAAGCAAAAAACAACAAAATAATCTTTATTTATAGAAAGTAGGGATGGGCCGAGCAGCCAATTTGGCGCCGATGCCGAGCACCGAGATTTTGGGGTCATTTTTCCACCAGTCCGAGCACAGAGTCCGAGTTTAAGTGTATATATGATAATATATAAGTGTAACTAGTTTTATTTTCCAAAATTCGTTATTATAATAAATTTATTAACATTTAAAAATTAAAATAATAAAAAATATAATAAAAAAAACATGAAGCGGCTCTATAAAACTATAAGTTAGTAGTTAAAGTTCGGTGCTTTCAAGCTTTTTTTTATTGAAAAGCAACATTGCGGTTTTTAAAACAGAAAGTCGCGATCTTTTGTCCCAGCATATACCACCTGCAGTGCTAAATAGACGTTCACTGTCGACGCTTGATGGCGGTGTTCTTAAGAAGCGTTGGGCCACGGCGGCAATATGCGCAAATACGTAATTGTTTGATTTCCAATATAAAATTAGATCGTGTGGAATTGCTGGTGGTGTTGAACTAAGTCTGAGACCTTCTGCAAAATATTTTTTAAGTTTCTGTTCAATCTGAAATTGGATGTTATTACTGTCACTTGTTGCTAAATCAGACTGATGTTCATGAGATAGCTGCTGTCAATAATCATGAAGTGCAAGTTTAATGGCGATATCTGTTGCCCGGGGTTCATTTATCTTAGCATTCTCAATGATCTCTGTCACTGCATTCGATGATGAAATCGGAATGTGTCATGACAAGGTATCTTCGAAAATACATTTTTTAGCATGCACTCGTGTGTCATGGCTGCTGAAAAAAACACAGTTTTGTGGTTAGGTTAAGATTTTTTGATATGACACACAAACGACTTTTCTCTATATCAGCAAATCTTGCCTTAAAATCCAAGATCATCCGCAATCTCATCTTACCAGTTTCAAAATCATTTATATATACATATACATATATTAATATATATATATATATATATATATATATATATATATATATATATATATATAATAGCCCATATCTGTGAAGACCTCTGTGTAAGACGTTTTTGTGTGACGATTGCTATCTACGGCAAATTAGTTTATATATAATAAATAATTATATAAATACATTTTCTTATAGATCTTTATATAATTAAAAACATTAAAAAATATTTACCTTACTTAAATTAGTTCAAAGGTTATTGTGTAACAAATTTCAAATTTAGTTTACGTAACAAAATTTGAAGGTTACCAAATCTATTTTACGCTTTATGGACAAAAAGAGTTTTGAGAGTGAAAAAAACCGGGAGCAAGAAGGAAAGCGGGAGGAGGAGCGGAAGAAATGAAATGAATGTATTTATATAACGCCAGATAAGTCAGAGGCGCTTACGAAGGTTTCTTTGGAATCGGAAACTTCGAAGAACACGCTATTTACATAGACATGGGTTAACCCTAGATAACGCTGAGTTGACGTGAGCACATGTGAGTTAGTTTCTTGCTCAAGGAAATTACGTGCCTGGACCGGGAATCGAACCCGGGTCCTACGACTCTCAAAGCCGGTATCTATACCACTAGACCAACACGTCCCAAGAGAAAGTGGGATTGGGAAAACAAGTGGGCGCTGAAGAGCGAGTGGGAACGGGAAAGCAAGCGGGAAGGGGAGAGCAAGCAAACGAGAAAACAAAACAACGGGAAATGGTGGGGAAGCGGGCAGTGAGGAGCAGGAGAGCAAGCGGGAGCGGAAAAGCAAACGGGGAAAGAATCGAGAAAGAAATACAATAGAAAACTTTCTAAAACTAAAGACAACGCCGAATACGCCTGCTAGTAAGGAAGACAATTCAACAAAAAATTCATTGAAACGTTCTATACAATTGCCCAATAATGGCATAGTGCAATAGGAAAATCGAACAATTGAAAAGAAAAGTAATTGCGAAAAATGTTAATTAATAAAACTATTAAAAACCATGGAATAGAATGTAATTTTGTTATAATGACGTTTTATTAGAATGAATTTTAGTTAATGAAAAATATATAAATGTTAATTTGAACCTTTTTGAAATAAAAGTCAATAAATAATTTAATAAATAAAGACAAAGAAAAAGAAAAAAGATAGAGAAAACAAATAAAAAGAAAAAGAACGAAAAAAGAAAAGAAAATTGCATTTCATAGAATTAGAATAAAAATTGAAATTAAATTTTCAAACTTAATTACATTTGTTTTTAATATTTTGAAAACTATCCAAGTAAACATTATAAAACACGGCGGAATACGAGCACTTTAAAGTAATTGCAGAAAGAGTAGAATAGAACATTACACTGAAGCATGTTTTGAAGTGTTTCAACAGCTCTATTGATTAGCAGAGAAAAATATGTAGATATAAATATAAATTAAATTTCTGCGCAAATTGAAATTTACCACGTAAATTTTTTTACGAACAATTTCAGCACATGATCCTAAATGTTGAAAAAATCCACGATGCTGATTTTTTTCTATTTGAATTTAATGCAAATTGTAAATTGTCAAATAAAAACTGAATATAATGAAATTAAATTCAAGAAATGTCATTTTCCAAATGACACTAGCACACTGCTGAGTTGCACTTATCAACCGATAAATGTGAGAACAATGTCATCAAGGGCAGAGTGTTCAGCTTACTGCTCTTTCATAAATCGTGAACAGAAAATTTCTTATGACGATCAACTGCCATCTTCTTTCTATCCATTCCAATACACTGACAATGGGACAAATATTACATACAAAAACTATACGTTTCCACTTCAACGTGCTACTGGGCTTCGTCCTCTCGTTGGGCAAACAGAAGTTTGTTTGGGATTCAACTACCAGAAATCTACTGGATTGTGTCAGTTGTTTGATTTGCCGTGTCCTAAGAGCAATATCACAAAAATTGTCAACATGGATGTTGGAGTTTATCATGGAGTAATAACATTTTTTCTTTTCTAACATTCAATAACGATGAACTAAAAAAGTATAAAGCGAGGTTTATAACGCATTTTTATATTTGTAGATTGTTTCAAAAATGAATTCATTGTGCTATCTTGGTGGTTAGTTTTTTTTAATCTTATGTGTAAATGTAAAATTATTTTAAATGGCATTTAAAAAAATAAAAATTTGGTTTTTTTCACAACAAAATGTTTTTTTCTGTGTGAATTTACATTAATTCAAAATGTTTACAAACTACTTATATCTCAGGATGTCTGATGAATAGCTCAAAAAGCTATAGTTGTGCATTTTAGAATGATTACATAACAAATAAGTTTCTAGTGCTTTCTTAAAATATATTGTTTTTAAATTATACCGGCTTTATCAAATCCATAGCATACCCAAATCAAGGGGTTTGTATGCTGCCATTTTGCGTAAAAATTTATTTGATTCGAAATTTTTAGTTAATTTTTTATGACGATGGAAAATCATTAATTAAATTAATATTTATTAATAATAAAAATATCATTTCGCAGAATATGAAAACTGCAATGATATACCAGTCAGTGGTGTATATTTGGTTCAGATTGATAATCAAACCAATCCTGTTTATTGCCAAATCTCAGCTAATGGTGTCAAATATATGGTCAAAACTATATATTAATTTTTAAAACTATTTCGTTTGAGTATGTCATATGATTATGTTGTTTTTTTATTTAGGTTATACAAAGGCGAATCGATGGATCTGTAAATTTCTATAGAGGATGGAAAGATTATGAAAATGGATTTGGAAACATCAACGGAGAATATTGGCTGGGTTAATTATTTAATTTTTTGTTTTTGACTTTTGTTCTTTATAAAATTAAGGGTTAATTCAAAAAATATCACGACAAAATGGTTTTAAGAAACATAGAACAACATTATTTAATCAGATGAATAGCTTAAATAGAGTACTTGATACAATTGTACAGGTAACTACATGCTTTATTGGCTTACCAGCCAAAAAAATTATAAACTACGAGTTGAATTGGAATCATTTGATGGTGTTAAAGTATATGCAGAATATGTTACGTTCACCGTCGGTCCATCCAGCACGATGTACACATTAAATATTTCTGGATATGCAGGAACCGCAGGTTTTGTGTGTTTGTTAAGGTTTTTCAATTTTAATTTTTACTTGTTTTAAATTTCCATTTAAAGTTTCAGCAAATGTATAATGAAAAAATAATTGTCATTTTACAACGCTTATATCAACTTGCAACGTTGGTTGTTTGTTTGTTAGCGCAACGTTGAGCTCGGTTAGTACTTCGATGGGTGACATTAAACACATCAATCCGTTTAAAAATTTAAAAACTTAAAATACAAAATAATATAAAATATGTATAATATTTAGATTTATAAAAAAAAAACACTAAAAATAAAAAACATAATATAAAGTATCATTTTCTTTAAAACAACGCTCGTATATTACCACACTAAAAGTTTAAAAATTAAAATAAAGCGTACATATTAGCAGTTTTCGAACTAAACATTTCATTTGGAAGAATAAAACGTTTGACGATAGTAAGTCATAGATAATATAAAAATAACGTCCAACGCTCATATCCAGTTTACTTATCTTATCCAACGATCTTGAAAGTTTAAAAATAATATAAAAGTGTAAATATTAACAGTTTTTGAACAAATCTTGAAAATTTAAAAATAATATAAAAGTGTAAATATTAACAGTTTTTGAACAAATTTTTTGTTTGGAAGAATAAGGCGTTGGGCGATAGAAGGTTATAGATAACATAAAAATAACGCCAAAGGGTTTTATCTTCAAAACGAAAAGTTTAGTTTAAAAACTGTTAATATGTAAATTTTAATATTATTTTCTAACTTTTAGTACATTAGTATACGAGTGTTGTTTTAAAAAATTATTTTTTATACTTTATATTTTTAGTAAGGCAGACGCTTGAAAAAACGGTAATGTTATTAAATTGAAAAGAATAAAACAGGAATGAAAAATTACAAAATTACATAGTGAACAAGCCTTTTATATTTCTATATCCCTTTATCAAATGTCTTGCCATCAACAAATTCACCCGGGAAAAAAACATAGCAACTCAAAAGTTTTGATAGTGAAAAAGATGACCGCTCCAAGATAAGTGCATTTAATTCATTAACTGTTATAAATGTTTTGTATCCAAACACGCAGCAGTCTTATTTGTTTAGTTGAATTTTTCTAGTGATTTCCAAGTGCAAATTCAAAGTTTGATATGCATCAAAAATCTCATATGTCAAGATGTATAAGTCTGAAATGTCTTAAAAGCACGAACTCAGGCAGGCAAACAGAAAACAGCCTAAAAATTTAAATAGTGAAAAGATGACCACCCTGAAATGAGTGCATTTAATTCCTTAACTGACACAACTGTCTTTCAGGAATGTTTTGTATTCAAACACAAAGTTTTCTTTTTTGTTAAATTGAATTTTTATCGGGAATTCTAAGTGCAAATTGAAGATTTTATGAGAATTAAAAATTTCAAATGTCAAAAAATCTACTCCTGAAATGTATCCAAACCACTAACTAACAAGATAATGATTTGTTTCGTTAGCAAACAATTTATCACTTTCGACAACGACATTTTACCATTTTATATTGAAAGCATGCTTTCAAAATTTAATAAAATACTTATTGCTACTTTTAAAAAACTACGTTCAATTGAAGTTTATTTATGCGGATCCTGTTTTCCAACGTGATATTGCGTTCGTTTTAATCCAGCGCCTTCTGTATTTATATATGCCTTTCATCAAAGTTTATTGTTGTTTATTAATACATTTAGGAGATTCAATGAGCTTTCATAATGATAACAAATTCTCCACTTTCGATAACGACAACGATAAATGTCCATGCCACTGCGCTCTTCTACAACAATCAGGATGGTGGTACAATTGGTGTTACAGGTCTAACTTAAATGGCGGCTACAAGAATCCAGTTTCGCCCCCTCCCATAGGCATAAATTGGTACACCTTCAGAGGTTTTAATGAAGATATGAAGACATGTCAGATGCTTATCACATTCAATTAATTTTTTATCAATAAAATTTTAGAAACTTGCTTGAGATGGTAAATTTTAACTTTTTTTAAATACTTATAATTAGAAATGCTAAAAATTATAACTAATCAACTATTTAACATGTTATCTAACATACCGTAATTGTTCAAAAAGCTTAAGCAAATTACTTTAAGCGTTTGTTTTAGCTATATTAAGCAAGTTAGATTTTCTTTGGCTTTGTTGTAACATTTGCATTAGAACAAAAAACAATATTATTCACATGTTTTTCTATCTAACAATCAAAATTAAGAAAATGATGTTTCATAAAGCATTGTCCACCATCACACTTTTATTGGCTCTTTGGTAATATTGTTCGGAAAACAGGTAAATTATTTCAAATAATTATCGATATTAGTAGTTTAATTGAAACTATTGTTAGTATGACGTATTACAAACAAAATCAAGGTCGCACCAGTTTTTTCTAACTAGAACAATTTAAGCAATTTAAAGACAAGAGAAGCTTTTCAATTTTTTTTTCAATATTATCTTTCTGTTTTGCTGTTAATTGTTTAGTAAAGTTATTAATTCAATGAAATAGATAAGTTATCATTTTAAAAATGTATCTAGTCACATTGTTCAACATAATAGATATTTTTATAACTTTTAATAATGTCAATATTTTTTATATTGATTTAAAATTGTTACACCTAGATGGGTCATCTTTTTTAAAAGTTACCTATGGACGTTACTTTTTTTATTTCACTGTAAATATTTGCGGTCAGTGCCGGATTAGCCACGAAGCTACAGAAGCAAATGCTGCGGGCCCCTCGCACTAACGTTTTCACTGATAATAAGAAAGTTTTATTTTTATAATATAGATTTAGTCACAACTCACGATTACTAAGAATAAAATAATTGCATCAAAATGATCAACTATAATTTTATTGTTCTATCTGCAAGCTGGAAATACTGCTAAACAAAACGGGGAATTTCCTAATATTTGTTCCGTGCCAGTTGTAATAACCCGACCGATTAGAAAAAGGTTATAATTTCTACCAATCTATAAGGAAGTCTAAGGGCCTCTTGATAGATTTTGCTACAAGTTCCGCGCTGGCTTAATCCGGCACTGTTTGAAGTAATGTTTGTACTTTTTGCTTTTTTCTCATGCCCAATGAAAAAACAATTAGTAAAGCTACTGTAGTTTGTGAATTCAGTAATTAACAGTGATGTTTAGCTAAGGAGTGATTTGTTCGTTATAATTTTATTGAATATATAAAACAGATTATCGTCAAAGAACATTTCAAAACAGTAAAAATGCAAAATAATTTTTATTAAAAACTTTTAAATTGTTGCATCAACTAAAACCTGTCATTTGTCAGCTTTAAAAATTGTTTCGCAAAGAACGCACAGCTGAGAACAACAAGGTAAGTTGTTCCAGGTGCTATCTGGAACGAGATGAATGCAAAATTCTGTTTGAAGTAGATCCGGTTGTCCAGGAGACCAAAATGTTGATTGCATAGAAACAAAGGTGGAATTCAAAAAAGGCTGCCAAGCAAATGTTGTGGAGTTCAAAACTGATTCCTTGCCACAAGTCCAAATGGAATGTCCGTTATACCATTTATCTTTAAAACATGTTCATTTCATTTGACCCGCTGAAAAGTTAATAAAATAAATGGTTTACCTTTTTTAATTTTGTAAAATAATATCAACAATTGCATAAAATCATAGATTTAATTATAACTAAACCAAAAACAACTTATTTAGATTATCTTTTAAATGTTTTCAAAATTTACAACCTCAAGAAAATTGTTATCGTTATGAATTTGTTGAAAATGAACCTTTTTGAAAACGAATCAAATAGGCGTTGACAGCCAATTTATTTTTCACATTTGTTATCATGACTGGAAAAATTACCTCTGAGTTGTTCTGCAAAAGTTAAAAAGTTAAAGTTTTTGAATTTCAAGCGCCTTTTTGTTTCAAAGACATTTGAAGAACTTGTTCAAATTCAGTAAGGTTTTTTTAGAAACTCTAGGTACGTACAAAGGACCACCTGTTTCTCTACCAGTGGATCCAAACGCGACTCCACTTTTTTTCAAAGCCAGAAACGTTCCGTTAGCAATGCGTGCTAAAATAAAAGACAAAATTGACCGCCTCACAAAAGAAGGTATTTCGGAGCCAATCAACAATTCAAGATGGTCAATACCTGTTGTGTCAATAATTAAATCGACAGGCGACATGCGACATACGACTGTGTGGTGATTACAAGGTCACAGCTAATGGAGCTCTACCAGAATGCCCATACCCGATTCCTTCTGAGCAACACCTGCTTTCCACGCTAGTGGGTAGAACGTACTTTGCAAAATTAGATATGGCCCAAGCTTATCTACAACTTTTTTTTACTGAAGAATCAGTTGAAGCGCAGACGATCATCACACATCGAGGTGCTTTCAAGGTTAAGAGACTTCAGTTTGGAATAAGTGTTGCACCTGGCATTTTTCACCAAGTTATGGAAGACTTGTTAGACAATATGGAAGGAGTTACACCGTATTTTGATGACATCCTGATCTACGCTCCATCTCTTCAAGTACTTAGCAGAAAACTATCAGATGTTTTGCAAGGATAAATGCGTAAAATCTATTAATTTTCTAGGATACAGAATTGATGCATCTATTCTACGCCCTTCACAAGAAAAATTGGCCGTAATTCAAGAAGGGAAAGAATTACCACTTGCTTTCGCGTCAAGAACTCTTACTTCAGCCTAACGTAACTACGCTCAGATCAACAAAGAAGCACTTGCGCTAGTAGTTGGAGTTAAGAAATTTCATCATTTTGTTTTATGAAAAACAATTTTTGTTTGTCACAAACCACCAACCTTTGTTGGGACTGTTCACTCACAAGAAGCTCACACCAGATATTATTTCTCTGAGAATGATAAGATGGTCAGTAATCCTTAGTGCCTACGATTTCAAGTTAATCCACAGCCAAGAAAAATCATCTCAATTGGAGATGCATTAAGCCGTTTATCATGTTTTCCATCAAAGGCTTCAGATCCAGGAGATGTCTTTTTTTTAGATAATCTCCCATCACGACCTTTGATAGCTTCAGAAGTGGCACAACTCACACGACGTGATCCTGAGCTATCCCGAGTCTTCACATGGGTGGAAAAAAAGATGGCCACAGAAACCTGAAGCTCAGTTCCATCCTTACTCAGTAAAGCAGCATGAGCTTTCCATACACAAGCCCTGTTCACTCTGGGGATGTAGGGTAGTAATACCAGCAAAAGGACGTAAACGTGTGCTGGACAAACTCTACATCGCTCACCAAGGCATTGTACGAATAAAAGGCTTAGCGCATTCTTATGTGTGGAGGCCGGGCATAGATAAAGACATTGGAAACTTTGTTTCAACGTGTGAAACTTGTCAAATACATCAACATGCACCACCGCAGGCTCCTACTCATCTATGGGAAATTCCTAGACGACCTTGGTCCTGAATTCATATTGATGTTTCCTGACTTTTCCGAGGGCTCCTATCACTAACACCGACTTTTGCGATCACACCGACACTTTTTGAAAATTCGGTGTTAACCAGTCGGTGTCAACGCCAACCAATCTTTGACAAAATATAGTATTTTTAATGAGTTCTTATTCAAATAATCACTATCTAATGCAAGCGCCACCAAGCGACTTTTTTACAGTCGCTTGAACAATTAAAAAGCACCTTTAAGTCAAATAAGTTCGTAAGTTAAATACAGAGACAGGACTTGAATAAACAACAACAGCATTAACACCGACTCGGACGCGTTAACACCGACTCGGACGCGTTAACACCGACTCGGACGCGTTAACACCGACTCGGACGCGTTAACACCGACTCGGACGCGTTAAAACCGACTCGGACGCGTTAACACCGACTCGGACGCGTTAACACCGACTCGGACGCGTTAACACCGACTCGGACGCGTTAACACCGACTCGGACGCGTTAACACCGACTCGGACGCGTTAACACCGACTCGGACGCGTTAACACCGACTCGGACGCGTTAACACCGACTCGGACGCGTTAACACCGACTCGGACGCGTTAACACCGACTCGGACGCGTTAACACCGACTCGGACGCGTTAACACCGACTCGGACGCGTTAACACCGACTCGGACGCGTTAACACCGACTCGGACGCGTTAACACCGACTCGGACGCGTTAACACCGACTCGGACGCGTTAACACCGACTCGGACGCGTTAACACCGATTCGGACGCGTTAACACCGACTCGGACGCGTTAACACCGACTCGGACGCGTTAACACCGACTCGGACGCGTTAACACCGACTCGGACGCGTTAACACCGACTCGGACGCGTTAACACCGACTCGGACGCGTTAACACCGACTCGGACGCGTTAACACCGACTCGGACGCGTTAACACCGAATTTTTGGCGATGACACCGACACTTCGGTGTCATCACAAAGTTCGGTGTCACTGACATTCCCCTTGTAGATGCATACTCCAAATGGATTGAGGTTGCACACATGAAAACAACAACAGCTTAAAGTACCATAACAGTACTCCGAAGAGTTTTTGCTAAGCATGGATTGCCTGACTCGATTGTGTCCGACAACGGACCGCAGATCACATCTATTGATTTAAAGGAGTTCTGGAAAAGAAACTTAATACAATCTATATTAGTATCTTTTTACCATGCTGTTAGCAATGGCCAAGCTGAAAAGACAGTCCAGATGACAAAGAACAGCCTAAAAAAGATTATAACAGGAAATTGGCATCACAGATTGTCAATGTTCCTGCTTGTTTAAACAAAGGATTAATTGAAATTTATATACACACACCGATCTTGTCCAGATCAGGGAGAGTAGGTAACCGGGGATGGAAATGGGAGCGATAGAGAAAACCGAAAGAAAACCCTCTAAAAACCGGGGAAACACCAAATAGCCTTGCTAGTATGAAATGCAATTCAACAAAAATTTATTAAAACGTTTTATACAATTGCACAATAATGACATAGTACAATAGTAAAATCCAGCAATAGAAAAGAAAAGTAATTACAAAAAGTTAATTAATAAAACTTTTGAATAACATGTAATAGAATGTAGTTTTGTTATAATGAGGTTTTATAAAAATGTGTATTAAAAAATAAAAATTATATAAACGTCAACTAGAACTTGTTTAAAATAAAAGCTAATTAATAACTTAAATAAATAAAGAAAAATAGTAAAAGATAGAAAAAGATAGAAAAAAGAAAATAACAAAAACAAGAGGGAAAAGAGAGAAGAAGAAATTGTAAGAGACAAAAGAAAGACAAAATATTAAAAATTCAAAAATTATATTCAAAATCTAAATAATATTTTTGAACTTTTTTCATTGATTTTTTGTTCTTGTTGAAATTTTCCGAAAACTATCTAATTTTACATTATGAAACACGGCGGAACAAGAGCACTTTGAAATAATTGCAGAGTAAAATAAAACCTCACACTGAAGAATGTTTCAGATTGTTTCAACAACTCTATTGATTAACCGGAAAAATATATACAGATATAAATATAAATTAAATTTCTGCGCGAATTGAAATTTATCACGTAAAGTGTTTTACGAACAATTTCAGCACATGATTTTAAAATTTGAACAAAGCTACGATGCTGATTTTTGTATATTTGAATTTAATGCCAATCGTGAATTGTCAAATAAGAACTGAATATAATGAGATTAAATTCAAGCAATGTCATTTCCCAAATGACACTAGCACACTGCTGAGTTGCACTTATCAACCGATAAATGTGAGAACAATGTCATCGAGGGCTGAATGTTCAGCTTACTGCGCTTTCCTAAGTCTTGGACAAATTATAACTTTTGACGATCAACTGCCATCTTCTTTCTATCCATTCCAATACACTGACAATGGGACAAATATTACATATAAAAACTATACGTTTCCACTTCAACGTGCTACTGGGCTTCGTCCTCTCGTTGGGCAAACGAAAGTTTGTTTGGGATTCAACTACCAGAAATCTACTGGATTGTGTCAGTTGTTTGATTTGCCGTGTCCTAAGAGCAATATCAAAAAAATTATTAACATGGATGTTGGAGTTTATCATGGAGTAATAACATTTTTTCTTATCTAACATTTAATAATAATAAACTAAAAACGTATAAAGTATGGTTTATATTATACATTTGCAGATTGTTTCAAAACTGAACTCATTCTGCTATCTTGGTGGTTTGTTTTATTTTCAAACTTATGTGTAAATGTACATTTATTAGAAATACTTCAAGAAAATGTGTTTTTTACACAACAAAATGTTTTTGATGTGTGAATTTACATTAAATCGAAATGTTTCCAATCAACATATTGCTCAGGTTTAGCTTGATAGTTAGCTCAAAAAATTATAGTTGTGAATTTTGGTTAGCGACTACACAGCAAATAAGTTTCCAGTCCTTTCTTACAATATAATGTTTTGAAACTATACCGGCTTTATCAAATCCATAGCAGACCCAAATTATGTGATTCTTATGCTGCCATCTTGCATGAAAATTTAATCGGATTTGAAATTCTTATTAAGTTTTTTATGACGACAGAAAAACCAATCATTCAATTTGTTAAAAATGTCACAAATACAATTTATTTTATTTATAAATAACAAAAACATTATTTCACAAAGTATTTTTTTTTATAATAGTTCATAGTCCTTTACATCAAGTGTTTTAAGACTGAAATAGCTGTATGTAGGAAACACCAAAGTACTTCCTGTCGTGGATCATAATTTGATCCTTTTACATTTCCCCTCCTCCTTTTTCACAGAGTATGAAAATTGCAACGATATACCAGTCACAGGTCAGGAAAACAGTGGTGTTTATTTGGTCCAGATTGATAACCAAAGCCATCCTGTCTATTGCCAAATCTTAGCTAATGGTGTCAAATATATGGTTAGAAGTATATATTAATTTCTAAAACTATTTTGTTTGAGTCTGACATAAGATTATGTTTTTCAACTTAGGTTATACAAAAGCGAGTTAATGGATCTGTAAATTTTTATAGAGGATGGAAGGATTATGAATATGGATTTGGAAACATCAACGAAGAATATTGGCTGGGTTGGTCATTTAATTCTGTTTGCAGAATCTTTTTTTTTTATAAAATTAACGATTACTTTTATCACGATAAAATTGGTTTAAAAAACATAAAACAACATTATCTAAGCAAATAAAACGCTTAAATATTGTTTTTTATACAATTGTACAGGTAACTACATGCTTTATTGGCTTACTAACCAAAAAAATTATAAGCTACGAGTTGAATTGGAATCATTTGATGGTGTTAAAGTGTATGCAGAGTATCTTAAATTTACCATCGGTCCATCCAATACGATGTACACATTAACAATTTCTGGATATGCTGGAACCGCAGGTATTGTTTGTTTTTTAACATTGTTCTACTTGAATTTTTTTTACTGTTTTGAACGTCTATTTAGAATAGCCGCGAATGTGTGAAGAATAAATAAATCATTATTTTTAGCAAGGCTAACGCTAAAAAACTGTAATGTACTTAAATTAAAAAAATAAAATTGTAATAAAAAGATTAAAAAAATTTGTTATATGTTAACAAGCCTTTTGTATTTATATATGCATTATATCAAAGTTTTTCGTTGTTTGTTAATACACTTATGAGACTCAATGTACTATCATAATGTCAAACAATTTACCACTTTCGACAACGACATTTCATTATTTTATATTAAAAGCATGTTTTCAAAATTCAATAAAATACTTATTGATACTTTTAAAAGACTACAATTGAAGCATATTTATGCAGATCCTGTTTTCTAACAAGACAATGTGCTCTTTTCCATCGAACGCTTTTTATTTTAATGCACGCCTTTTGTCAGAATTTATTGT
Source organism: Erpobdella octoculata (assembly GCA_963978895.1). Classification (NCBI taxonomy): domain Eukaryota; kingdom Metazoa; phylum Annelida; class Clitellata; order Hirudinida; family Erpobdellidae; genus Erpobdella; species Erpobdella octoculata. Next base: position 3,564,666 of record OZ022243.1, on the reverse strand, counting down.
TGTTTATTAAAACATTTAGGAGACTCAATGAGCTATCATAATGGCAAAAAATTCACCACTTTCGACAACGACAACGACGGATGTCCAGGCAACTGTGCTGTTATATTAAAATCAGCATGGTGGTACGATTGGTGTTATAGGGCCAACTTGAATGGCGGTTACAAGAATCCAGTTTCTCCTCCTCCCTTAGGCATAGTTTGGAACACCTTCAGAGGTCTGAGTGAAGAATTGAAGACATGTCAGATGCTTATCACACACAGTTAATGTTTTACCAACATAAACTTTGAAACTTGCTTTAGATTGTGAATTTTGCTTTTTTTAAATATTATATATAAATATTCTAAAAATGATAACTACTCAACTATTTGACATAATATTTTGCATACCATAATTGTGAAACAAAAGCTTAGACAAGTTCCAACAAACTTTTAAAAGAAACATATATTAGGCTTAGTAAATATTTAGGCTTTATTGTGACATTTGCCTTAAAATAAAAAAAACCGTTATTGTAATGTATATCTATCTTACAATCAAAATTAAAAAAATAGTGTTCCGGCAAGCATTGTCCCCCATTCCACCTTTATAGATTTTTGGGTAATATTGTTTCGAAAGCAGGTACATTATTTCAGCTGTTCCTCAGAATTACAGTGTTTCCTCAAATGTAAGACTCAGTCTTAAATTAATTTTATAGCCCAAAAACGGACTAGGTTTTACAGTCGGACTTTCAAGGTTTGACGTATTATGACGACATCCCAGAAGATGATAAAATGATTGTGTTAAATAACACAAATAGGTCGGATATTAAAATCACCATAAAAATCTTGGTATTTTTTATTCTCTAGGTAGTTCATATATTCGGAAAACACGACAGTAGCTAAATAGAAACTATTATTTTAGTTAAACTTAATAAAAACAAAATCTATGTAGAACAACTAACATATAAACGATTTAAAGACAAAAGAAGCTTTTCAATTTTTTTGTTTTTTATATTATCTCTCTTTCTTGCTGTAAAATGTTTATTAAAGCAATTAATTCAATTCATTATACAATTTGTCATTTTTATAAAGTATTCAGTCACATTTTTTACCATAATAAAGTTTTTTTCATAACTTTTATCAATATCAATATTATTTTATGTGGATTTAAAGTTGTTACACCTAGACGGGTCATTCTCATCGGAAGTTCCTTATTGGTATAACTTTTGTCACGGTATATATTGGTATAACTTTTGTCACGGTATATATTGGTATAACTTTTGTCACGGTATATATTGGTATAACTTTTGTCACGGTATATATTGGTATAACTTTTGTCACGGTATATATTGGTATAACTTTTGTCACGGTATATATTGGTATAACTTTTGTCACCGTATATATTGGTATAACTTTTGTCACCGTATATATTGGTATAACTTTTGTCACGGTATATATTGGTATAACTTTTGTCACGGTATATATTGGTATAACTTTTGTCACGGTATATATTGGTATAACTTTTGTCACGGTATATATTGGTATAACTTTTGTCACGGTATATATTGGTATAACTTTTGTCACGGTATATATTGGTATAACTTTTTTCACGGTATATATTGGTATAGCTTTTGTCACGGTATATATTGGTATAACTTTTTTCACGGTATATATTGGTATAACTTTTGTCACGGTATATATTGGTATAACTTTTGTCACGGTATATATTGGTATAACTTTTGTCACGGTATATATTGGTATAACTTTTGTCACGGTATATAATGGTATAACTTTTGTCACGGTATATATTGGTATAACTTTTGTCACCGTATATATTGGTATAACTTTTTTCACGGTATATATTGGTATAACTTTTTTCACGGTATATATTGGTATAAATTTTGTCACGGTATATATTGGTATAACTTTTGTCACGGTATATATTGGTATAACTTTTGTCACGGTATATATTGGTATAACTTTTGTCACGGTATATATTGGTATAACTTTTGTCACGGTATATATTGGTATAACTTTTGTCACGGTATATATTGGTATAACTTTTGTCACGGTATATATTGGTATAACTTTTGTCACGGTATATATTGGTATAACTTTTTTCACGGTATATATTGGTATAGCTTTTGTCACGGTATATATTGGTATAACTTTTTTCACGGTATATATTGGTATAACTTTTGTCACGGTATATATTGGTATAACTTTTGTCACGGTATATATTGGTATAACTTTTGTCACGGTATATATTGGTATAACTTTTGTCACGGTATATATTGGTATAACTTTTTTCACGGTATATATTGGTATAACTTTTTTCACGGTATATATTTGTTATAATGTTTTGTATTTTATGCATTGTTTTCATAGGCGTACGGAACTAATCAAAGTGGGAAGAAGCTGAAATAATTATTGCCCGAATGCTGGTGGATGGATACCATGTGAGGGTTAGAGTCTCATCTTCCATGGGGATAAAGGAACATGGGCGTTAAAATAAATAACCTTTTGATCAAATCTATTTTTGTTTGTATATTTATAAAAATAAAACTTCCAAAGTACCAACACTTTGTATTAAAACATTTAAAAAAATATTGTATTTGGATTTCCTGGAAGCAAAAATGTAATTAATTTGGTCACTATTTGTACCGAAAAACATATTCGAAGTCGTCTTCGCATGCGTTTATAGCCCAACAGCGAAGTAGGCGTAGTCCCACAAACTTCCAGTCGGTACCGGAGGTAGGTCTCGTTGATTTCCCTGTATCTGTAAAATCTCTAGTCGCTAGCTTTTACCGTTTCTGAGAAATCGCGATTTCCGTGCTCGGATTCTTATCCCTCCCGGCTCGCAAATCGTATTCAACTATAGCGGACTCTCCCGCATCGCACCTGAAGCTCTTTACAATTGAAAAAAGCTACTTCAATTTGTGAATTTATTAATTAACGGTGATGTTTAGCTAAAAAATGGTTTGTTCGTAATAATTTTATTGAAAAAATCAAATCGATCATCATCTAAGAAAAGTTAAAAACAGTAAAAAAAACCAAATAGTTTTTAGTAGATTGTATTAGAATGCTGGATCAACTGAAACCTATCATTTGTTAACTTTAAAAATTGTTTCACAAAGAACACAAAGCTGAGAACTGCAAGGTAAGTTGTTCCAGGTGCCATCTGGAACGAGATGAATGCAAAATTCGGTTTGAAGTAGATCCGGTTGTCCAGGAGACCAAAATGTTGATTGCATAGGAACAAAGGTGGCATTTAAGAAAGGCTGCCAAGCGAATGTTGTGGAGTTCAAAACCGATTGCTTGCCACAGGTCCAAATGTAATGCCCGAGAATCCATTTGTCTTTGAAACATGTTCCGTTCATTTGACCCGCTGAAAAGTTAATAAAATAAATAGTTTATCTTTTTTAATCTAATAAAATAATATTTACATATGCATAAAATTATGGATTTAATTATAATTAAACCGAAAATAATTTATTCAAATTATCTTTTAAATATTTTCATAATTCTCAATCTTAAGGAAACTGTTATCGTTTTGAATGTTTTGAAAATGAACTTTTTTGAAGACGAATCAAATAAGCGTTGACTGCCAATTTCTTTTTCACATTTGTTATCATGACTGGAAAGATTACTTCTGAGTTGTTCTGCAAAAATTAAAAAATTGAAGATTTGAATTTCAAGCGCCCTTTTGTGAAATACCTCAGAGCTTCTTTACAATTTCAACGTTGCAGATAAGACTAGCGTATGCGTTGTTTATGTTTTTCATAATAGGACTGGTTGAAACAAGTTTGAATTTGTTAGTCCAATTCGGTTGATCATCCAAGTATGGTTAAAAAATCAATATAATATGAAAAAGGTAAGTTTGTACATCATCAAGCATTTTGGAGAAAACGGCTGCTCGTTGCTTTAAAAAATGATTTTAGTAATGCAACTGGCTTACGCGAAGATAGTTGCAGTGCAGCTTAGCGGCATCCCATGTCCAATTTCCTTCTTCAAGTTTGAAGCAGCTATCAGCCACTGGCAGCTCATCGAATGGTTCCGGACAAATGCCTAGGAAGTGAAGTATAACTCAATAGAAAAAAAAGTATGATAGTAGTTCTGTTTTAATGACCAGAACGCCATACCAAAACATGAGACCATTCTGTTAAGTTAGTACTTATATTTAAAGCTTCAACGTGATAATACTAATTAAAGATACCAGGTTTGGTACCATCTTTTCTATACGTTGAAACAAAACCGTACATAGTAGGTTAGTTGACGTCTACAAATACAGTTTTGAAACTTCAGAAAAATCTACAAATGCAATGAACAGGTTTTTACTGATTGATTTACAACACTTTTATAAGGTTAAATTTAATATAATATTATATTATTTACTAAACTAAACAAATTTAAAAAAAAATTCTTGAAACAAATACAACTGAAAAAAATTAACCAAATTAAATGTTGACAATAATTTCATATAAAAAATTAAACTTGAAATTATTATAAATAGAATTGAATTTAAAGTTAATATAACAGAATTAAACTTCAATCTGAATAACACACAGACAAAATGTTATAAAAAATTGAACTTCGTCAAATACATTGAAAAAATTAAATTTAGTTTAAAGCTTGAATTAAGTTATTTTACAGGTGGGCATTTATCAGGAATGTTCAAAATGTTATTTTATAAAAAAAAAATTGCAAATTCAAATCCTAAACAATTCTAAACTTTAGAATGTTTCAGAGGAACATTAATTTTAGCAAAAAAATAATAAGTAAAAAACGTATAGGAAGTAAAAAAATTAATCAAAAACACCTGCTCTTTCAAAAACTTTACAATCACTTTCGTCAGATAAACCTTGGATGTCTTCTCGAACAACAAATAACTGACATTCTTGAGATTTATCATAGAATTGAAATCTCAAACACCTGAATTCTTGGACAGATAAACACAGCATGGCACAATGTCTTGCCGAAGAGGCTCTGTAAGCTTTCTTTGGTGTTGATGAGAGACAAGGGGACAAACTGCTGGTAAACATTTGTTCTTGATTATTCACCAGTTGAGCTTTGCAGTTGAGTTGAAAACTGAAGATTTGAAATAAGAACATGCTAATTAAGAGTTTCCAGTTGTTATTTCGCGTTCCCAGCATGTAGGTATAATCTTCTACTGCTATTTTACTTTTCTGAAAAAAATGTTTATTACTCGTAATAGTTATAAATAGACATCAACGTTTAGTATTTAAATCTATCAGTAATTATTAAAATTAAAATTTCACTTTTTTATTTGAACAAACAAAAATGTATATGGGTTATTACAAGGCTAAATTTTTTTTATCGACAACAGAAGCACTGCTGAAGGACATATGCTAATTGAAGATTTAAACATTTACTTTATTTCATCTTCATTCCTAATTATATATTATTATATATTATTCAAGTTTCAACGTTTTGGTTATCAACGATACAAAGTTATTTGGCAATTGCTAGTAAAACCAATAACATCTAAAAAAAACGGTGTCACCTGTCTTTTTTAATCTAAATTATAAAATCTAAATATAAGGCCTCTTACGATAGGCTTCTAACCACCGGTTTAACGTTACAACGGCTAAAGCTTCACCGCTCACCTAACATCTTTCAATACTGGTTTTAGCTACAAAACTAATAGCTACTTATCTTACGAACCCACAGAAATGACAAAATTAGTAAACCGATATTTTAACCAATACGACATGCCGGCAATCGAACCATGTTTGTAGTATGCCGTGAGTTAAATCTTCGGACAATTCAAAAACCTTAGGATTTAAAAATTTGCGACGACACGCTAGTAATAAAATTGAATTTTGCATTTGGCTTGGAAAGTTAATTTTGTCGTTGTTTTAAGTTAAGAGAAAAACTATTTTGCATTTTTGGTTAATGCTAAAAAAAATGACGAATTTATTTGAAATGCAATAACGTTTGAGTTGAAATACAACATTCATGTTTTGTTACAATAATTAATTAACAATTGGAAATTGTGTTGTTTCATCTAAAATTCATTTGATTGAAGTGTGAATGGAAACTTGCTCAACAGGTTTTAAATCGATACGTCAAAACGTTCTTTTCACTTCGGATTATTTGGTATGAATAAAGAAGTAATATGTTGAAGCAATGAATATGATGATGATGATGATGACGATGATGATAAACAAAAATTATAAAAACAATAACGCTGTTTAAATATATATTAGTAACTTATAATTACTTATAATCACGGTTCTTTTGAATTTATAACCAATTATGTCACTAACAAAACTGCTTAAAAGCTTGTGTTTAAACAAAAAAGACAATTTTTTTAAATTTATTAGAAACCTATGCTAAGGACTACTTTTAATCCCAGGATATTAGAATTTATGAGTTTTTCGAGTTTTAAAAAACGAAGTTTTTACGGTTCACTTGTTTCAATTTATTTTATAAATAATAATAATAATAATAATAATAATAATAATAATAATAATAATAATAATAATAATAATAATAATAATAATAATAATAATAATAATAATAATAATAATAATAATAATAATAATAATAATAATAATAATAATAATAATAATAATAATAATAATAATAATAATAATAATAATAATAATAATAATAATAATAATAATAATAATAATAATAATAATAATAATAATAATAATAATAATAATAATAATAATAATAATAATAATAATAATAATAATAATAATAATAATAATAATAATAATAATAATAATAATAATAATAATAATAATAATAATAATAATTTTGACAATATTTAGAGTGGCGTAAATCCTAAAGGACTTCAAGGCCACTGAATAAAGGGTTCTTTGCAGAGGCAGCCATTTATAGGCGCCTACCCCTTTAGCAATGCGAGTGAACTCCTTGCTTAAGGGAGTTACGCTGGTGACGCCGGTGAGGCTTGAACTGCCGACCTAACGATCGACAGGCGAACGCTCTTACGCTCTGCCACCAGCGGTAACGATTATCGGTATCGGCCAATGTTCTGCTGTTACGCCGATAATCGGTATCGGCCAATGTTCTGCTGTTACGCCGATAATCGGTATCGGCCAATGTTCTGCTGTTACGCCGATAATCGGTATCGGCCAATGTTCTGCTGTTACGCCGATAATCGGTATCGGCCGTTTCAGAATTGGTATCGGCCGTTTTACAATTGGTATCGGCCGATTATTGGTACTAACCAATTATTGGCCGATTAGTATCATTTTTATTTTTGCAAAGTACAAAGAATATGCTTTCAGTTAATACACCTTGATAAATCAATTTGTTTCAGACATTTAAAAAAATATAATCCGTTAACAGGTGCGTTGAAACACCAGATTCTTAGCTTTTTTGTAGCCAGACGAGTTGCAGCAGTGTATAAGCCAAGCACCATTAAAAAGCTGCTCGCTGGCTACTTTGGTACTCTGATTGGTTGTGGACTTACCACAGCAGCCAACATTTTCACGCCATTGTCATTTTTTAAACATTTAGCACATGCATTATCAAGACACGTCTTTTTCAGAGGCGAGAATAGGTTCTTGCAAGGCAGCCAATTTATAGGCGCCTACTTCTTTATAAGACAATTATGTCCTGCCAACTAGCATCTTATATATGAGGATATCCAGCTAAGGCGATTTTTATTCGGTTTTTAGTTGTTTTCGGGTTTTTTATTCTTCGTTGTTTCCTGGCGTTAATCGTTCAGTTTTTTTAAAAGAATAATTGAGTTCGTGCGAGTTTAGAACACTAGTTTTTCCATATATTTTTATTAATCAAAAAAGAAAATACCCACTGTTTTCTGTGAAGTCTAAAGGTGGTAAAATAATTAATTTGTATTTCATAAATCAATATTTGTCTTACTAATTCAACTGCACAAACTCAAAATATTGTGTTGAAAATGTCAAGTAAAAATCTTGAAATGTCAGAAAAAAATGCGCTGCAGCAACTTCATTAATGATTACGTCATTCTTTAAATCGGCACAAAAATACATTTGGTCAAACTTGACCAACAAAACTGTTAAATTTTTTTTAAAAAACTTATAATTATTGAATATTGCATTTGCTTTTATTGCGGTTGAAGGAGAGTGCACGTTCTTCGTTCTATAGACACTAAACAAGTTAAAATTAAGCTAAAGACATATCGTTTTAATAAGTTTTTTAATTTGGAGATGTTGATAAACTGAGCGACTTTACGAAAAAAAGGGTAAGATATAAATGTTATTTTGTATTGTATTTGTATGGAGATTGAATAGGAACGATTGTTATTTAAAGTAGACCTATAGTTGAATAGAGTCTTTATACTTGAGTTATTCTATTAATCGTATTTTTAATTATTAATTTATGCACAATCAATAAATCTTTTGCTATTAAAAAAATTGTTAGGTAAATAAAACTTGGGAAACATTGTATTCGTCTTGGATTTATAGAATAGTTTGGTGAAAAGAAAAAAAAAGACCCAACAATTAATTTTTACTTTTAGAAAACGTTTTAGTATATAAAAGCAACTGCCAAACTCTCATCAACAATATATTTCATCTGATTTTAAGTTGAAGTGGTATGAAAACTTTAAAACGCATTTAATGAAAAAACAATTTAAAAAAAACTAGAGGGAAAAATAAAGATGCTCAGTATAATGAGTTTTTGTTTTGTTTTAATGCATAATGCTTACAGTCACCAGTCAAATAATTCTATGAGTAATTATTTCAAAAAATGCTCTTTGACTAAGAAGGATGGAACGCCGTTAAGTTGCTTGTTGTCACCAGCAAATGTTGCATACGTGTCATCAAGGAGCGAATGTGCAAATTACTGCGCATCATTTGGCGGAGAAAAAAATGTAACATTTGATGAACAACTTTCATCTCCGTTTTATCCTACTAGTCACACTGAAAATGGATCGATTTCTACTTATAACAATGTTTCGTTTTCTCTTTATCGCCCTCCTGGAGTTCGACCAATTGTTGAAAAAACACAAGTTTGCATGGGATTCAATTATCAGATAGTTAACGGCTTCTGTCAATTGTTTGACAGAATTTGTCCGAAAACAAATTTGAGTATGACCTCAACCAGCAATACAAAACTTGGAATTTACTATAGGGTAATGTTTTGCTACTTAGTTTTGATGGCGTTAATACTGATAAAGTATTTTAATAATATTGTTTTAACTAAGCATAAGACATATTATTGTTTCTATTACAAATAATACTAAAACTATCAGTTATTTTTGGTTTTTGCAAGTTTTTAATAGAATCGTTTCTGAACAAATACATGTCTGTGTTAAACTTTTTATAACATCAGATTTTTATTGAATGTAGAAATTAATTATCAAAAATGTTTAATTTTTTTATATAATAGTTTATATGTTTATGTTTCAAGACAGAATAACCAAATATTAATTTAATACTGTTAATATTTTCTCTCCTCTTTCATACAAGCTATGATCACTTAGGCAAGGTGGAGTTAATGCTTTACAGATTTTTGTATATATACAATTTATTTATTTCAAATATTTCATTATTTCTTCAAACAAGATTGCTTCCAGAGCAAATTCAGAATGTTATTACGGAGGTGAGCTCAATCGATAATTATAATTATTTATTTAGAAATAAACATTGAACGATAATTTATCTTATATAACAAACAATTTACTATTCTAGTTACCAAAATTCTAGAGTTGCAGTTATTTTTAGAATACAAAGATTGCAGTGATGTACTGGATTCAAGTGAAAATGGGACGTACTTGATACAAATAAGTAATCGAACATATCCCGTTTACTGTGAGATTTCAAAAATTGGCACCAAATATATGGTTTGTAAAAAATATAGTTTATCCATTGAAATAATATGATTTTAGATAATCAATATTAATGTCAATTAAAAAATATTTTGTGCTTCAGACTAACAGCAATTTAATTCAGATTGCGTAAACATGTATGACCGATTTAATTTTATAGAAGTTGCTATTACATAATAGTCATTTAAAGTTAAAGTTGGCAGTTGACAACCGTCAAACATTTTACTCAGGTTGTACAGAGACGTTTCGATAGATCAAAAAATTTCAAACAAAAGTGGATTGCTTACGAGTACGGGTTTGGAAACATCAATGGAGAGTTTTGGTTGGGTGGGTTATTTTGGAAATTTTGTTCTGAATTAGTTTAAGATCAGGTTTTAATTATTTTTTTTACAGTGCAATGGCAAACCATTAAAAATGCACTACACAATTTAAATTAATAATATTTAGTGATAATAATAAATTAGATAAACCATAAAAATTTGTTTTAAATAACTTGTGAGCAAAGTAGCATTTATTTCAAACTATATTTCTGAATATCTTTATTTCATAATTTAACTTTAAAAACACAGGTGTGCTGATAGTTTTAATGCTAAATTAATTTTTTTATATTTTTTAAAGCTCAGGTAGTTCTTGTTTAAAATTTAGGTAATTATTTACTGTATTGGTTGACCAATTCAAGCAAGTACAAGTTGAGGTTCGAATTTGAAGCTAACAACGGTGTCAAAGTGTTTGCTGAGTATCTGAACTTTAAGGTTGGCCCACCAAGTTCTATGTACACGATAGCAATATCTGGATATTCTGGAACAGCAGGTTTAATAAATATTTAAAAATATCTAAAAAAAATTGTTTTTGATATAAAATGCATTTTACCAGTTTTTTTAATTTAATTAAATAAAATTGTATGTACAAAACAATAAAAATTTTGAATTGAAAACTTTTTTGTTTAATAAAAAACCCATTTAATTAATCGATTTACTAGTTTTTTTTAATTAATTGTCATGTAGTTTCTTGTAAAAAGTTATGAAACCGTTAAAGCTGGTAATTTAAATAGTTTTGATTTAATCAATACATTTCATTAGTTTGAACTGATCTAACAAACCAGAAATGTATCTCAAATAACGTTCAGGTGACTCGATGTCGTATCACAACAATAAGAAATTCAGCACTTTCGATAGCGACAACGACGATTGTCCTTCGGGCAACTGCGCGTATGCTTCAGGCTGGTGGTACTCATGGTGTTACAGGTGCAGTCCGAACGGCATTACCGAAACCACTGGCATCACCTGGTCTACCTTCAGAGGTTTGTATGAATCACTGAAAAGTTGTAAGATGCTCATTACGAAGAACTGATCTGTCCGCCTATAGTTTAGTTTTGTTTACCATGTTCCCATAACTTCGCAGTTGATTTATTTGACTTTACTAGTTTTCAAGTTTATAAACTGAAAAAAAAACAACTTTATGTTTAGATGTTGGAATTAAACATTATTTATTGTGGTTAGCAAAGTTTGATATTTATTGAATGGAATTTTCTGAAAATAAAAAAACTAGTTTTGATCAAATACAGGCAAATGTGTCTCAATTCGAATAATCGTTACAGAAGTTTTGTTAAACCTTTTCACAATCGGTTTTTCAATGCAATTTGTTTAATGAATGTTAATATGATGTTAAGGTTATTAAATACATCTACAAACAAAATTTATTTAAAATTGCAAAAAAGCAAAGAAGAAATGTGGTAATATTTTATAAACATAATGCAGAAACGTTTAAAGCTTGAGTTGTAAAACTCAACTAGATCGTTTCTGCATGCAGGACAAAATACTAGCCTAAGAACACTTTGCTTCTGTTTGAATCGTTAGTATAATTAGTCTTTTTTTTAAATATCTTGTATTATCTTTGCCGTCCGTTTTGTTTGCTGGCTTGAATGCAAGGTTCCGACATACAACCAAACTAAAGCTTAAAACATAAACTTAGTTTTTATGTTTTTAAAGCATGAATAAAATTTACAAAGAAAAATTTTTCTGTTAATTATGTAATTTGTTCTAATTTAGTTACACAATACTTGACAAATGTCAAATGTAATTAGTTTGAAAGCAATATTGCATTTTTCAACCATTGTAAAGCATGAAACCATGGAAAGATACAAACCCGGTCTAAAAAAAACGGTAACATTCAAGTAACGTCGTGTAGTAGTAGTAGTAGTAGTAGTAGTAGTAGTAGTAGTAGTAGTAGTAGTAGTAGTAGTAGTAGTAGTAGTAAAGAGTTTGCAATGCGCACTCTAGTGTTATAAAAGCTCCGAAGCGCCGTGAAAGGCTCGTGCATACACAGTGCATCCAAAATTGCGAAACTGGTACTCATTTATCAACCAGTGAAGGATGAAAGGTGTAGTTGGCCTGAGTAGTGTGTGTTAATTTCTTGCTCAAGGAAACTACGTGCCCGAACCTGGAATCGAACCCGGGTAATCCGGATATCTATGCCTGTGTCTAAACCACTAGACCAGCACGTATCATGTGTGTGATGTTGTGCAATTCATCTGATTGTAAATTATTTCAAAAAAATTGTTTAATATATTTATTTTTGTGATATTAAATGGCGTTTACATAATTACTTTATCTATTATTTTTAAACAAACAATTTTATTAACTGTATACATTTGCTAACAGACTGGTTAGTTGGAAGTATTTAAACAAGAGAATGAAAAAAAAATAATTTAAAAAATGTGCATTGCGTTATCCTAGTTTAGAAAGTATTATACAAAGTAAACGTCCATTTACCTTAATTAACAATTGCATTTAAAAAAAAAAGTGATATAAAACAATTGTTCAACACTACATAAACTAATGTGATTGTTTTATATTGAGAACAAATAGCTAACAACCAAAATATGTGCTTTCTGTTAAAAAAACTGCAATAAATTTGTATTTGATATTGAAAGTTAATCTTTAAACTTTTTTTAAAACATCTAATAATTCATATTCTAAAACCTATATATCATTAAAATAACTAAAAAAAAATTATTTCACTTTCTAAGATCTAGTAAGTAAATTAAATAGGTTCAGGTCTCATCGAAGCAAACATTCTGCTTACAACTGCATTTCACAAAGAACACAAGCATCCCTATAGCAGTTGGCATTGTTCCACCTATGGCTATGAAATAGCATTAAACAGCCTTCTCCATCAAGAAAATTTGGTTCACCATATCCCCAAAATAGAAACTCCATTGAAATCCATTCTGAAATAGGAAAAGGTTGCCAGGCAAATTTAGTCGTGTTGAACACCTGTTGCTTTCCTCCGATCCAAACAAAAGGCCAATCTCCCCATTGTTGAGTAAAACATGTTCCATTCAATAGACCAGCTGTTTTAAAACATGGCAATTGAAATATCATTAAATTAAAATAAACAATTCCATATAAGCAGTGAATTTAATCAAACTAGTTTACATAATCGGATAATGTCCATATAATTAAAAATTCCTTCATTTTCTTCTACACTGGTTATCATTGCTGGAAAAACCTTTTTTGAGTTGTTCTGCGTAAAAAAATAATTTAATCCTTAAAATGACTTAGGTTGTTACAAATGTAAATTAAAAAAAAATTAGTTTAGATTGAATAACTAATAAATCAACAATAAAACTGATAGCGTTTGAAAATAAAATATCTTTCAAATAAAACCTCTTTTCAAACTCCCATGTTTTTTGATAATTTTAAATGTTATCAATTTTTTACACAACAAACTATTGTTTTTTTAGCAACACATCAACGTTTAGATTCACTTAAAAAGAACAAAATTCCTGTTTGCAAGTTTACATACATAAAACTGGTTACAATGGTTTCTGGCAGCTTCCCAGTTCCATTTTCCTTCCTGAAGATCATAACAGCCTCCAGCCAGAGGGAAGTGTATAAAAGGCTCCCGACAAATATCTGTTTGTTTGAAAAACTCACATTAAATAAGATTTTTAAAATTGACTTCTTCAATATTTAAATTAGTTGCATAAAAACACTTTTAATTTTTAAAGTTATAAAACTAGTTGCATAGAAATACTTTTAAAAAGTTTAACATTTTCAACTCGCCTGTTCTCACGAATGCCTTGCAAGAGTTTTGATTCAAAAGCTTTTGATTGTCATCCCATACAGAGAACAAATCGCACAAGTTTATGGCTTTATAAAATTGAAATTTCAAGCATGTAAACTCTTCATTTGAAAAACACTTTATAGCACAACGGCTTATTGAGTCTGTTTTTAATGATTGTTTTGCTTGATAAGAAGTACATGAGGACTTGTCAATTTTAAACATTTCTTGTTGCTTCTCTGCTATAATAATCCCAGTACAAGATTTTTGAATTAATGAGACGCATAAAACAACGATGTAACAAAAACGTTTCCAATTAACAACCATTTTGAAATTCTACCAAATAAAATTATTTTGGAATTAATGTCAACATTATATTATCAACGTTTAGCGCAATCCACCTCCGAACAGATAAGATTTGGATAGTATTTGCATGCTCTATACAACTGATTTATTTTCCGAATAAATCTCCTAATGCTTTCTTTCCACTTAAGCAAATGCATTTAACAATGACTGTTTGTACAATATTGATATTTGATGAACATAGTAACATTTTCAGATTTATTTCTTGACGTTATTCTACAGTAAGAAATACTTTTGTTTTTTTCTTCACAATTAAGGAACATCACACAATAGAGCTAAATATAGCAAATCATTTCCACCACACAACAAATCACCTGTTGAACTAAGTTGTCTTGGTCATGATCTTTTTTTAGTACATCTAAATAATTTTGCAATTATTAACTAATGTCAAAAAGAGGTTATTCAATTTACTTAAAGGACTTGAGCACTCTGACAGTTATAAGCCTATGCTAAATGAATACGAAAGCATATCTGGAAGTAATTTTTTTTTTTTAGAGAACACATTATCTGTAATCACAATTGCTCTTTGATTGAGGGTTTTTGCATCACTGAACTATCAAAGACAATTTAAATGTATATTAGAATCATACAACAATAAATCGAGTTCTAATGTTTATAAACAACTGTAAAAACACATGCAAATGAAAAGCAAAAAAAATATTTTTTTGATTGCACAGTAGCAAGCAATCTAAGTAAAAAGAACAAAATCAAATAGTTAAAATAAAAATCATTAGTGCTATTAACACAGTAGATTCCGTTTCGAATTGTAAGAGAATCATTATTTACTCGTTTTTGTACAGGTTGCACTTGCTACGCCAGACTGATGAGAAATTGGACAATAAATAAAACAAACAGAATTACAATTCAAATAACCAAAAATAAAATTTTAAAATAACAAAAAAAAACATTTTAAAATAAGAAATTTAACATTTAATAAATAAGATTGTTATTATGATATATTCGTTTAAATTTTTTCTGTTACGTTTGCATTGACACTAGTTAATGTTGTAAGTTTGTGGTTTTTAATAACAGTTAGGTATCTTTTCACAGAAGACACAAATTTTAGTATTGCACTGAACATTATTCCACGTGCCATCTGGCAAGAATTGGATGCACAATTCCATTTCGAGATTATCCGGCTGAGATTGAAACCAAAATGTCCACTGCATATGTGTGTGTGTGTGTGTGGTTTGATTCACGTCTGTATCTGTCAATTAGACAATTTAGACGGTGTGTATGTTTAAGTGTTTGGTGACGTGTTTATGTTGGCTTTGAGGCAGGGAGGCCACCGAAAGCACAAGGCTTTCGTTGGCACATGGCTCGAATCACCCCAGCCCACCAACTAATAAGTACAATAAGTTAGACAAGGACCTGCAAATCGACCTCCCCTGCAGCTAGCAATTTAACCAGCCTCGGATGATCCTCATAGGCTATGGTATCGCTCTGCCGCTTTTCCCCCTGCCTGTCCACTTTGATTGAGATCAAAATATCAACTGCATTGGCACAAAACCAGAGTTTAGAAAAGGTTGCCATGCAAATTTTGTGATGTTCTCAACAAATTGTTTGCCACTAGTCCAGATGTTATAGCCATGATACCAAGAATTTTTAAAACAGGTTGTATCTATTTTGCCTGTTAGATCAGTGTTACAACAAAAAGATCAGTTTGTCAACTGCCTATGCGAGCTGCCTTAAACACTTTTCAAAAAATTATGTTTTTTACTTCGAAAAAATTGTATTAAACTTGTTTTATAAATTTTAAAACTCAAATTAAATTGTAACAACAAATTACCTGACTGAAGAAAAATCAAATAGTTACGAACCGTTGTTTTTTTTACTCTATCATTAATCATGAAATATTTTTCTAGAAGTATTCTGCAGTTGGCTGTAACTTTAAAATAAAAATCAGACAAGAATAAATATCAGAAAACAACTATATATCTATGTTGCGTTTAAACATAATAGACAATAAATAAACACATCTTTTAATATGCTTGTAAGGTCGTTTGTACCCATGTAAATAATCTTTCACAGACCGAAATTTGATGAAGATTTCTTGAATGACCATTTTTACACGGAACAATTGTAGTGTATTTAGAAATTCGTGTAAAATTACAATATTTATACTAATATTAGTAATATATTACAGATAAATGCAGTTTTACTAAATATAACTGTAGTTTGTATAGATAACATTGGAATTAGTGCACAAAACAGCGTAATTTGTATACAAATCATTGTAATTTGTACGCAAATCATTGCAATTTGTAAACATAAGATTGTAATTTTTAAAATATAAGTAAAAATTTTATACAAATCATTTAATTTCTACACGTATAACTGTATTTGTATACATATATCTGTATTTGTATTCATATTACTGTATTTTTATACATATAGCTGGTTGGAATGATTTCGAGCTTCGTCCCACGTCCATTCTCCTTTTTCGAGTTTGTAACAAATTCCTCCAACTGAGTAACGGTCAAACGGATCAGGACAGAAGCCTATAGTGATTGTTCAATTAAAATAATGAAAATAAATAAACACAGAAAATATTCTATTGGACAGTTGCCAACAAACATTTTAATAACATAGGTTAAACGTTACCTGTCCATTGTAACTACAACTATACTGACAATTATAAAAACAAGTTTAACGTTTGGCATAAAATTGACAGATAAATTTAATTCAAAGTAACTAATCACATCAATGTTGAATAAATAAAGTTTCTTAAAAACCTGTTTTCACAAAGGCTTTACAATCACTTCCAGTAGACAGAGTATCTAATATAATTTCATCAGATAAACTTTGATTTTCTTCACCAACAACAAATAGTCGGCAATTTTCAGATCTCTCATAGAATTGAAATCTCAAATACTTGAATTCTTGAATAGAAAAACACAGCATAGCACAATGTTTTGCTGATAAAGATTTGTAAGTTTGCTTTGGCGCGGATGAGACACAAGGTAACAAAGTGCTTGCAAACATTTGTTCAAATTTTACTGACTGCTGAGTTTGGCAAATGATTATAAAATTGGCTGTTAGACTTATCAGGATACAATTGATGTTTTGAAGGATGGACTTGCATAGTAGTTTAAAACAGTTCTTTTATTTAACTTTTTTTCAAATTAATTATCTAAACTAAATAATTAAAAATCTTAGAAAAACAAAACATGCGTCATATATGGAATGAGCTTTCAAAATTAATCTGAGACAAATAAATACACACGATCTTAAGTGCTACCATGCTATTATTTACTACACTGATTCATTGAAACAGAATTGAAATATCAGAAAAGACATCTGCCATGTTTCTTTTCTGCGTTACGGTCGCTTGCAGATTCTAAGCTTCATCGCATGAGAAACAACTCTTATTAATAACTGTTATATAAAACACATGTCAATAAACAAACTACGAATAGACTTATTTTATATTTACAGGTTGTAGCAAAAACAAGCATTTAAAACAAAGATAAAATAACATAATTTAAGAGAAACCGCTATGAACTCAGTAAATGTCATTTCTAGCTTTAATACGAAAACGGTTTACTTGTTTTAAACAGGTTGTGTTTGTTACGCTTAGACCCCCTAGCCGAATTTATTTTAAACTATGGCTGGCTGAGCAAAACATCTGGCTGATATCCGGCTTAGCCGAATTCACGTGATTATTAAAAATTCCGGCTGAAAATAGGAATAATTCGGCTAAAATGTGGCTGAGTTTTAAAAAATGAACGAAACAAGTTTATCAACTAAGGGTTTTTTCAGTAAGATTAATAATAAAAAATTATTGCACTATAATGTCAAAATTGTCATGAATAAATGTCACACGGTGCAATCTTTCTGCAGACAAACTATATCGCTTGATGTTAGCAACCAGGCCAGTAGTCGAAAACATGCATTCCGCTGGAACTGATGTTGCTGATGCTGGTAATAACTCGGCGACTGGATCGAATTGCACTTTATGACGACGATTTAGGCTAGCCGAAAAAGTTTCGGCCGATTTTTGGCGTAATTGAAATGTTCGGCGGATTTGGCTAAATGGCGGCGGCTAGGAGGTCTAGTTACGCTAGCTTAATAAAATAATGAACAATAAATAAAACAAATAAAATAACAATTTAAAATAACAAAAATAACTTTTTATAAATATGATCGTTATCAAAATTAAATATACAGAATTATTTGTTAAATTATTTGCGTGACGCTCACAGTAGTACTAGTTAATAACAAAATAAATACAATTTAACAAACCACAAAGTTTGTTGTATTACTAATAATTAGGAATCATTTCACAGAGAACACAATTTTTAGTATTGCACTTAACATCATTCCATGTGCCATCTGGCAAGAATTGGATGCACAATTCCACGTTCAGATTATCTGGTTGATAAAGGGACCAGAATGTTGCTTGCATAGGGATGAAAGTAGAATTCAGAAATGGCTGCCAAGCATAGGTTGCAGGGTTCCTAACTGATTGCTTGCCACCAGTCCAAATTCTGTGTCCATTAAACCAGTCATTTTGAAAGCATGTTCCAATCATGTGACCTGCTAAAAGAACAATGCAACAAAACGTTTAGTTTTTTTAACAACTGGCTGTGTACATTTTATTTTATAATTTAAGGATTCTGCTTAAACCAATTTTGAGAAAATTGACTGAACTGTTAAAATTTTTTTAATGAAACTTGTTCTTCGAATACAAAACTGTAAAAGCATTTAACAACATGACGCAAATTGTCATATCGACTAACCTAATTGAAGAGAAATCAAATAATAATGAACTGCCGTTTTTTCTGCCTCATCATCAATTATGACTGGGAATATTTCATTCGAAGTGTCCTGAAAAATAAGTAGCAAACAATCATTACCAGATAAAACATCAATAACTATATCTGTCACGCGTTCCGTGTCTAGTGGTATAGTGGTAAAGCAATCGCAGGTAGATTTGAAGGTCGGCAGTACAAATCCCACCGTTGTAATTTGAATTTATAGCTTTGTAATTCGTATTTACAACATTTTTATTTGAATTTTTGGCATTTTAATCTTTAGTTATAGCATTGTTATTTGTATTTATAGCATTGTAAGTTGTAGTTACAGCAATGCAAATTGTATTTATAACATTGCAATTGCTATACATATTGTAAACATATAAATATTATTTTTGTACATATAACTTGTTGCAATGCACTTGAGCTTCATCCCAAGTCCATTCTCCTTCTTCTAGCTTGTAACAACTCCCTCTAACTGGGTAACGGTCAAACAGATCAGGACAAGAACCTATAAAAAGTATTCGATCCAAAACAATTAATTTAATTGAACAGGTATAGGTAAAAGTAAAAGTCATGGCACTTAAGGCGCTACTATATAAACCTCAGCAACGCGGGAGCGGCTCATGCATATGGAAGTAAAATGGCGTCAATTTCACCGGTTACCAATGAAATTACAGTTTTACCTGCCACCCGCACGTGCATCCAAAACCTGGATGTTCCGAACCCTATAACCCCCAG